>JABUQX010115908.1:10000-23031 GCA_015478945.1 Trachelipus rathkii | reverse complement strand
TAGATTGGAAGGCATGGACACGTGTTCTAAGCTGGACCTGAATGTGACTGAATTGTTAACACGTGCTCACAGATATGTTTAAAACTGTTTTATGTCTACGTTGCCGAAGGGTTCCAACATCGGGAATAGAGTCTATGTACACCAGTGCCTTTAGTTATCCCTATTAATAGTAATCTAAAGGGTTGAGGTTGGAACGTGGAGACCATGCAACGCGACCTGCCAGTCCAATCTACCAATTTGGGTAGATCTCTTCGAGATACAGGCGACGGAGCAGCACAAAGTGGGCAAGGGCCAGTCATGCATAAACCACATGCCTCTGCGGACACCCAGATGAGTGTCCTCGAGGAGGTCCGCCAATACTTTCCGAAAGAAATGCAGATACATGTGAGCGCTCAGATGCTCTGGTAGGAAATATGAACCCATTAGGTCACGTATCATGAAAGCCTTCACGTTACGCCGTAATCTGCGCTAATGTGTCCTGCGTAATGCCATGGTAGTTGTCGTGCGCCCATTTATAAAATTTATATCATCTCGACCGAAGGACCCTTCATCCGGGTAAAGGATCCATGACGCTACCTCGTTCTCCTACGTTTGGCGCAAAAACTAGTGGGAGAATGCCACACGCGGTGCATAATCATTTGGCGAGAAGTTCTGCACTTGCTGTAAACGATAAGAGTACATACCCTCATCGTCAGTACGTCAAGTACATTCCGATGAGATATACCATGGCGACGGGGAAAATGCTTTGGAGCTGAGGCGTCGATTCCTTGCAACGTGCTGGCGAATAGCGTCCTCCCTCACTGGTGTACAAACAGCACGGGGCCGTCCACGGTCAGCTGTGAGGGGTATCAAGCGTTCACTTTCACGCACCCTCTGAAAGATGGCGGTGAAGATTGTGTGATGTGGTTGTCGTCTATTAGGAAACTTGGCCCGATACAATCTTGATGCCTTATTAGTCACGACCGTTAGTAACATGTAACATGTAGGCCTTTTCACGGTGTGGATAGTGCACCATTGTCACTGAGTCTATACTGGTATTCTGTAATACATACACCTTGTTCCATTACAGGTGGAGAAGATACCTTCATATCCGCCATTGCCAAGGGTTCTACAGTTCTGCCAAACGTATTGTCACAATTTTACAGCTGTTACTATGCGGACATTTAGGGTATGCATGCTTACCGTGTGGTACATCCCATGACACTCCAGTGCCCAATGGTTCGCTCCTGTTGCGCTAATATTCATACTTTTTACACGGAAAGTAAACCCATCCGAATCACAAACACACCATAAAACACTGATACTACTATCACAGACAAAGCCTTTCTCATATATCCCTGTGTGTGGGGGAGAAATAATTCCCAAAGCTCTGTATGTTCTGGGTGTCATAGAAGGCGACTAAAGGGACCGTGTGTTGGGTTGGCAGCCCACTATCACGTATCTCTTGCCCTAGTAATGCGTATGCAGCCTCGGACTGGTCGTGACCGCCGTAATCGACCTATCTTTCAGCGAAATTGTATAAATCGTCTGGGTACATGGAATTTTAGACTGCAGTGGTGGCTTTAGACTTTGCGGGGACCTGGGAGGTGTTTTCGTTAGAAAACATACACAAGTAATAATTACCGCCTTCATGCCCAGCACCCTTGTCCGCATCAGTGGCATTGTTGTTATACTCGTAAAATCCTGCCCTCCAATGAGTACACACCCTTCGATGTTCAACCCTGGATGTAGTTGTATATGAAAAAGTACTATACTATCATACACTGCTCATCACTAGTTACCTAAATAAAAAATATATATCTCAAAAACATAACATGAATATATAGTATATATATATATTATAAATATATATATAACGTTATATATTATATAATATATATATATATTATATATATATATATATTATATATATATATACTATATATATAATATATATTATATTAATAAAAGATTATATTGGATGATATATATCAATCCCATTTTAAAAAAAAAACAACTACATGTTTTTTTTAAAAAAACTAAACAATGTATTTTTATGGGTGTGTTTATGCGATTTTGATGGTTCTCGTGTAGTTTTTAATGGTTTTATAGATATTTAAAGGCAAAAACACTACTGGAAAACTGTTATACACATGTGCTAAAACATATTTTTTTAAAATTCCTTAATTTAAATTTCTTTAGATTCTTAAATTTCAAATTTTTTTGTTAACTGTAAACTGGTATAAAATTTGTTTTTTTGAGTTTTTAAATAATGTCGCACTCTAAATCATCAAAGGATATTTTATAAATGTAGAGAACAGTTTCTAGAAAAAAAAGGTTTTACTTTATTATTTTACCCCCAAAAAATTATTATATTTGCAACGAACTCACAAATATAATGAATGACCAATTGAGATATGACTACAATGTCACTTTATATTTGAACTCTCTTTAAAGGATGACATATGATAATGACGCACAAAGAAAATCCGCTGCGCTATGATGTCACATTTCTCACAAATCCTCACACTCCACATATGAGTTTTATTATAAACTTTTGAAATGTGGCATCAATGGGTTTAGAAAAGAATTCTAGTTCTCAAAATAAGAATCATTTTTTAACATTTTAAATTTGCAAAAATTTATATAAATTTATTTATATTTATATATATATAATAAAAATATATATATATATTATATATTATATATATATTATTATATTAATATATTATTATATATATATATATTATTATATATATTATAATCATTCTCACAATAATATAAATTCACAGAAAATCTTTTATTTGCCTATTCAGCTACTCTTCGAGTTGAAATATTTTGAGAAAACCTCAACTACATGCTAAAGGCACATCGTTAAATAGCGATTATTTTTAGGATATTTTATTGAGCATGGTTTTTTTTTATGGTTTGAACCATTGGTTTTTTTTATGTGGTTTTAAACCAATGGTTTAAACGAAATGGTTTAAGCCATTCCCACCCTATATATATTATATATATATATATATATATAATATATATATATATATATATTATATATATATATATATATATATATATATATACATATATATATATATATATATATATATATATAATATATATATTATTATATATATATATATATATATATATATATATAATATTAGTGATGGGACAATTATGAAATTTTGACGATGATGATTATAGCAAATTTTGATTATGAAGATTAATTGAATAAAGTATATTTAAAAAAAAAAAAAAAATCTCTCTCTCTCTCTCTCTCTCTCTCTATATATAATATATAGTATATATATATATATATATATATATATATATTATGCTATGGTATATATCTTCGTTTTTATTTAATTCCATAATATATATATATATATATATATATATATATATATATATATATATATATATATATATATCATATATATACCTAAATATATATATGTGCGAATTACGGGCACAATACCATACCTCAAGTGGATACTTTCAAAGGTCAGTTCTAACCCTCTTAAAAGACATTAATTCTAATACTTATAAGCCTGAGCATATGTAAACTTAATTATAATAAGGACTTTAAAATGGATTTATAAAATTACTGTATTATTTTCATAAACATTACAGTTCATTCACTTCAATTATCAACCAACGCTGTTCTCCGTCTTCGCCGAAACATTAACATAAACCCCTATCCTCGCAGGGGTAAGTATGTTAATGAAATTGTTAAAATAAAAAGGAAATGCCGTACTTTTTGCGTTAATAAAAATAATCAATAATAACTTGGAAATTCATTAAATTAATTAATTCCCGTTATTATTTTTCTAGGTTTTAATGTTCGGTCTGAAGTTTCAGTTTTGGATTACCTTTTAATGCTTGGTCCATACTATCAGTTTCAAACTTCAGTCTCAAACCATTCAGTTCTGACTTCAGTTTCGAACCTCGTCCTCGATTTTCGTTTCATTTTTGTATTAGAGTATAGCCGGACTTAAACATTGTTCGCTATATTCCCCTTACATAATTATTCCAATATTTTCACTGTTTATAGTTTTAGACCTTGAAACAGAACTTTGTTTCATTATTTATCATATTTGTTCCATGCCTTATTTTGTTGTCGTGAAAATTGACAATATTCGTTGCTCGTTTTTTATTTAGCTGCCCTTTAAGAATTATTAAAGGCCAGGCCATAATTCGGAATTGTCTAATTGTTTATGCCACCTCTTAATCACATTTCTGAAGGCGCAACATTGACAACTAAACAGAGTCCAGTGACTGTATCTTTGGACTTGTTAGAAGGAAACTCGTTGGAGTTGGTGAAAAACACGCAGCCTGGCTCAGAAATCCTTCACGTAAGGCTGTCACAGTCACCAAGATTTCAACCATATCAGGTAAAATTGGGTGTTTCCTCAATTCTAACCATTGATAGGATAATTTTCTTAACTTTAGATATTCTACAAATTGATTTGAAATTCCCAAAAGTGCGGTGTGTAAAATTAACTTTTTACACTCCGTTACATAAATACAAATTGAATTGGCGCCCGAACAGGGACTTTGTTTCTCTTGTCGGGTTGCGCTTAATTCATATCTTGTGACTTTGTTCCACACTATATTCATCGCGATTCTCGGTTTTCCTTGTCTTTTCATAATGTTGAAAGACCTAATCCAGGAAAAGGATTTATTTAAATCTCAGTCTCAATATAGAGAACATGGAAGGCATGAAACTCACCATCCTTCTCTGTTCAATAATCCTCATACTTTCGGTTCGGTTCCTCCTGGTTTTTCGCCGTTACCTCCTCGACTTATCCGTAATACGAACATGTATTCGGATGATTATACTTCAGATAGGATCGATAATGATTATTATAAAACGACTCTTTTACAAGAAAGTCCATTCCGTAATTCTCGAACTTTTTATTCGCAAAGTTCTGGATCATACGGTGACAAACGCTCAAACATCGAAAGCATGAATTCGTATATTCCGATCCCTAAGCGCACGCGCGGAAATTTCTTCACTTATCCTCGTAATTATTCCCATAATTATGCTCGTGTGAATTATCATAATAATTACCCGCGCGGTGACTTTTATTGTTCTCAAAATAGACCAACCCCGTATTTTAGATCCCAGACTCAACGACCGTTTGACAGACCAGATTTCCCAGACGACCACATAACCCTACAGATAGATATGTTGAAAGAAAACATTAATCTTTTAACCCAACTTCTTCAAAACACCACAAAAATGGTGGAAATTCTTCAGCAAAGAGAAGATTCTTGGAAGATATGTAATTCCCGTAGTTTCCAACCTTCATCCCGTCATTTTCAATTTCGTAGTCCTCCTAAGGAAACCACAGGTTCTCGTTATTATAGAGATACCCAAGTTAGTCCACATTCCTCTGAAACTTCCAAAACCTCTTCTCGCACTGTCGATTATCCTCATAATGCTCATCGCACACGTACAGATCTAGTGTGTGATTATTGCGGTATTTCAGGACACAACATGCGAGAATGTTACAAGTACCTCGGTCTTTGCAGTTACTGCAAACAGAAAGGACATGTAAAGGCCGAATGTCAAAAACGAAGGACTCCTCTTTCTTCGCCCTCCACTCCTAGAACGCTTAATTGTCCCTTTTGTAAAGATCCTCACCCGGGAATTGAATGTCCCCAAAGGACGCCTCCTCTTTCTTTGTCTCCCAGTCCTCCTAGAAAACGTATTTGCCCCTTTTGTAAAGGTCCTCATCCGGGAATAAAATGTCCCCAAAGGACACCTCCTAGACAAACGACCGTTGATCCCATACTCACGACTGAAAGTTCCCCTCGCGAGCTCATAAAGGAAGCAGTGGAAAAGATTGATACACCGCCTTCCACTCCCGTGACTGACGTATCTTACGAATCACAACCTCAGACATCACGACTTGATGACAAACCCTTAATCTCCACAGAAAAAAGTCATTCTGAAGAGATTATTCCCGTAATTAGTTCTATCACAGTTTTTTCGGACATACAAACCACTGACACTGACACTGACATGGACAAGACTCAACTTACAGACTTATATGTAGCTGCTGTTACCACTGTGACACAGCCTCCCGTTTCCCCTATTAAGGAGAATAATACCAAAGTTTTTACCAAAGAACAACCTTTGGTGTCCTCTGTTTCTTTTTCTCCAAATAACTCCAGTTTCACTAAATGTATGATTGACAGTAGTGCTGGAGTGAGTCTCATCAGCACTGCCGTATTAAATAATCAATTGAAACATATACGCTTGTTTCCTTCGTCTGAAATCAGGATTCAAACCATAAGTAGGTGGGTCCGTGATCTTAATGTCCCCATAAAATCTTACATAAACACACCTATATATTTCCAAGATACTGCTTATCGTACCCAGCCAGTTATCTTTTTAGTCATCCCGGCAGAACTGATGCCTTTTCCGGTTATATTAGGGGCTATTGCATTAAGAGAAAACTCCTTAATAACTGACTTCACTGACCGATGTTTACTCCAGTATAATGGTAATAAACTTCATCGCATAGGTAAGTCAATTTAGACAAAGATTCTGATCTATTCATCGTTTACTGGTTAAAGAAAATTCTCTTTGACATCTTTCTCAATTCTTTGTTAACGCGATCGATCGATTTTGCACGCGATTTCATTGATTTTAATAATTTCAATCGTATTTTATTAAAGTTACTTTCGTTAAATCTCGATAATTCTTACATTAATTTTAATAATTTCATTCGTATTTTATTAAAATTATTTTCAGTAAATTTCGGTCATTTCTTCAGTACTTCATTAATTTTAATAATCTCAAAAGTATTTTATTAAAATTATCTGGAAAAATCTTAAAATCACTCACAAATTTACTTAAAACATTTATAGTAAAAATCCTAACATTTTAACTTCATGGAGCGTTGAAGAATAAATTTACAAAAAAAAATTTTTTTCTTCATTGTTTACTATGTTCTTGGGAATTGGAAATCATAATTTATATAATGACTAATTTATATAAATATAATAATTTATAGAATTAGGAATAGGCTAGCTACTAATGGGCCTATCCAGACTGTCAAAGCTAAGGCAAATTTCAGTCATAAAATCACAGCATGATAACAGCCAAATAAAATTACAACCTCAAACTTGAGGTTATTTCAATATTTACTTATTTCCTTATTTATATCATTATATGTAACCATTTTATTTGTTTATTACTTATTCTTTTATTTTGAAAAATTATCATTGCCATATATTAATCTCATTTATTTATTCCATCCTCAGTCTGTCCTGAAAAGGTCTTCGGTCTTATCCTATGTCAACTCGGTTCCTGTTGAGATATTTTGTGTGTATTGTTAAAAATACCAAAGTATGGATTGTAAGTGTTGGTTACCATTCCAAACCAACGAAAGATATTATCGCAGGAAAACTACAGTATATCACAGTAAAGGTGCAAATGAAAATTCTGCCTTTGTTCATACTGCAGGCCTATATTCTTAGTTCTAGAATACATTGTCCAAGGTCTGATGAAAATTTCAGTCTTGGATATACGTCTTAATCTTACTAAAATTATCGCGGTTACTGAACTCATACGTTTAATTAATTCATTGATTTATACCACTCGTTCTTTTAGCCTTCCCTATTTTTGTTGAAGTAATAACTTAAACTTTAAAATGGGGGGAGCATAATCTTGGCCGGGAGGAATGTAGGGGTGCTTGCATTCACTCCTGGTAATAAGATACCAAAGATTCAATTTTTACAACTGATCCATTTTAGATTTCAATAGAGTAGACAAATAATTTACAGTGTCTAAAAAGTTTTGTGGGTCGGATCAGTTGAACTATTTATTTCTTTATTATGCATGTGCCAACTTTGTCCCTTAACAAATTAATTACTTATAACTTAAATGTTTTCCAGTTTAATTGAGGAACAATTGTTTTCTTAAATTTATTCTTGTTAAAATAATTTCATTATTCATAATAAGCCTTTAGATTGCGCGAATTGCGTACAAGACCCATAATTGGATACTTACCAAGGTTAGTTCTTACGTTCTTATAAAATAAGCATTCACATTGATTTGAGCATATGTAAACGTGATTTAATTATAAAGTTAGCTTAAAGATAAAATTCTAAAATTATCGTATTACTTTATAAACGTTCCAGTTCATTCAATTCTCTATCATATCAAAACGCTGTCTCCGTCATCGACGAAATATTAACATAAACCCCTTTCCTCGCAGGGGTAAGTATGTTAATGAAAATGTTAAAATGCATAACAATTGTCGTACTTCTTACATTAATAAAAATGATTAATCATAACTTTAAAACTCATTAAATCTTCATAACATAAATTAAATTAATTCCCGTTATTATCTTTCTAGGTTTTTGTTTTTGGTTTTAATCTTCGGTTTCAAACTTCAGCAGTTTTAATGTTTGGTCTAAAAGAGAATTCGAAACCTTCAGTTTCCACCTTCAGTTCGAACTTCGTTTCATTTTTGTTTTGATTTTGGTCTTTGGTTTCCAACTTCAGCAATTCTAAACTTCAGTCTGAAATTTATTGTGGATCACTTCTCAATCTTCAGTTTCAGACTACGGTCTGACGTTTTGTTCTTGATTACATTTCAAACTTTAGTTTAATTTAATCTTATGGTAATATAGCTGATCTTGAATATTGTTCGCTATATTGCTCTTAAATCATATTTAAAGTATTTTCATTGTTCACAATTCTAAGCCCTGAAACAAAACTTAGTTTCATCATTTGTTTCATGCCATATTTTAGTGTCTTGAAAATTGACAATATTCGTCTTCGGTTTGTTTTTCCTCAAGTTGCCTTTATGAATTATTAAAGGTCATAACTAAAATTTATCTAACTGTTTATGTTACCTCTCAATCTCATTTCTGAAAGCGCAACATTGACAGCTAAACAGAGTCCAGAGACTTGTTTTCCTTGGACTTGTTAGAAGAAAAGCTGTTGGAGCCGGTGATACTACAGCCTGCCTTCGTATTCTCTTGTTTAGTGCTGTCACGGTCACCAAGGCTTCAACCCTCTCAGGTAAATTGAGTGTCTCATCAATTGTAAACGTTGATAGGATAATTCTTTTAACTTTAGATATTCTAAAAATTGACTTGACATTCCCAAAAGTACGGTGTGTAAAATTAACTTTTTACACTCCGTTACATATAATATATTATATATATATATATACTATTATATATATATATATATAATATATATATATATATAAATAATATATATATATATATCAAGTTTTAGCCACAAGTCTATTAATATAATTGTGTTACCAGCAGGCGTTTGTGGAAGTCGGCAGTCAGGGAGTCTGGTACGGGTTTGAGAGAGTGGAGTCGGAGTCCGGCCAATTTTGAAAAGGGTGGTAGTCGGAGCTTCGCGTAATTTTCAAGATCGGAGTTGGAGTCGTAATTTTGAAGAGGGTGGAGCCGGAGTCAGAAAATTTTTGAACAGTCTCCACAACCCTGGTTACCAGGGTACGTGGCTGAGACCCAACTCAAATGCACCCCAACCTCTTTCTCCAACCTTCGCCCTTAATGAAAGAGATTTACAATGGATTATATACTTTTTGCACCAGTATATTGAAATTCAAATATAGGAGAGTTGGCTTCAAAACCATCAATTCTCTGAAAGCCCAGCATTTGATAAATACTCTCAACTTGGAACATAGTTGGAGGACAGGCTAAGTAATTTCCTTGCAAGTTTACTCAAGCGTGGGTAAACATTTTGCTTAACTTTCCAACAACTGATTGGATCATCATTTGAATCTAATGGTTTTTCTTGGCGATATTTTTCCATCATTTCCACTACCAATCTTTTGGGAATGCGTGGTGTTTCGTTCATTCACTACTGGAATAGAAAATTCTTCAGTGAATCGGTTATTGATTTTGCTTGTAGAAAGTGTTAGGTTCTGTAGATTTCGTTTTTTGAAGTTTAGATTGAAGTTTTTCAACTGCAACACAAAGTAACGATTTAACTTGTTCTAATTATTGTTACAAAAAAAACTTGCCTTATAACTAAGTAAAGTTGCAATAGTATGAAGGTCATTAATTGTTCACAGAACCAAAGCGTTTTTCTAGCTCTAGTTTATAACATCTTTCATTCTTTTTTAAACCGTCATCATTTTCATTTGAAGGATGGTTCAAAATGCTTCCTAGCGTTGAGAATTAATGGTATTACATCAGAGACAGAAGCTGTAGAGCGCTGAATTTTTTTTGGTAGTATCTTCAAATGGTTTCAATAGCTTAATGCAGTGTAATATGATGTCCTTTTCCACATTAATAAGAATGTTAACTTTGGAATACAACTGGCGTAGAAAGCAAGAGGTTCTTTGAGCAATATTTCTTTCCATCATATGAAGGGTACTATTCCAGCGAGTTGGAAAGTCTTTGATAATAACATTAAGATATGAATATCAAGCCGTGCCGTTTTGAATTGCCTTCAACTTTCATTTCATTTTCTTTTTCAAATTCATCTTAAATATTTTTATTATAAAATTCTTTATCAAATCTTGACAATAAACATCTGTGCAACATCCACAGGCAAGTGTGGATACGCATGTTTAATAATGTGCGTATGTGTATATTTCCTGCATCATATTATAATATATATATATATATATATATATATATAATATATATATAATATATATATATTATATATATATTATTATATTAATATATATATATATATATATATATATATATATATTTATATATATATAAGGCTGTAGACAGGGGTGGTGCAGGGTCAACCTCCTGAAATTATTAGGATCAATTTTTGATCCATTGTATCTATAATTTTATAATAATAATAATTATATAATAATAATTAATTTTAATAAAATAAAATAATTAATAATAATATGATAATAATAATAATAATAACAATAATAATAAGAAGAATAAGAAGAAGAAGAAGAAGAAGATTTAATCAATGAAAATGAAATGTATTTATTAATGGAATGAAGAGTATTTTGTGGTCCGTAACGATTTCTTAGTTCAAGTGGCTGTTGTTCCTCATTCATGTATAAAATATTTAGACCAGGACTTAAATGTAAGTTTCCAAGTTTGCAGATGATAGCAAATTTGCTACCTCAGTAAGGAATAATGATGGGTGTATAAATATTTAAAAGATAAAGGAGGAAGCTGATAGTTTGATGGAATGAGCAGGTTCCTTCCTTCTTCAACTAAATCTTTCTTTCTTCATTCATTCCTTCTACAACGTAATCTTTCTTCCTCCATAACCCATGCGGTTCGATTTGCTTGTTCCTGGGCATTCAGTCTAGAGACGGTGCATATCGGGGTTCAAAAATTCTCGCTCTCCTATCACTCTCGCTAATTTTCATCAGCAGAATTGTTTGCAGGGATACTCTTTCAACGAGCAAAGCGCGGCTTCATCTCAAAGGAAAGTGCGCCAACCTCCTTGGTTCTCTACTGACAAATCTTTCATCTCTGCAACTTCTCAAAATCCTCATTCCCCGTATTTCGATCTGATATCTGTTGTAATGTCTCCAACTGAATAAGTGCTAATCTCTTCGGCCCCTCGCTCAACTATTATTTCTGTTCTTCAATACTAGCACGTTCCTCAGTGTTTGGAACTCGCAGCATGTCCAACCTATTTCCGAAAAAGGAAGCCGCTCTGATCCTTCTAACTATCGCCCTGTGGCGTCTCACTTGTATTCAAGAGTTCTTTGAAACCCTTCTCAAAACTCTCCTTAGATAATCCGATCATCACCCGGCTTTTGGACATGGTCGAGTCAACGGCCAAAAGGCTTATAAACTGTACTGTACTTTCCAATTCACTTGACCCTCTATCTTTGCGGCGAACGATGTTTTTCTTTATCTCTATCTTATAGGGTTACCGCAGAGCAAGTTGACTCGAGGTAAGTTAGTCACTCGCGTTACCACCCCCTTACGACTCCCTCGGTAGCACAAGGTTCTGTATCTGCGCACGAGTTTTTGTGTTAACTTGGTAACTCCAGGCTAGTTCTCTGTTGTACCTCCTTCTTTCCCACCACCTCTGTTCTGTGGAAATTTCTTCCATCTTCTGTATTCCTGCTGAATTTAATTTCCCTCACTTTTAAAGCCTGCGTCTTGTTGCTCATAGTGCTAATTTTTGCGCTTTAGTTGAAATTTTGTTGAGTGTGACACCCCCTCCTTGAATAGGGCTCTGCCCGTGAGTGGTGGTGACAACTGTAAAAAAAAAATCTTGAGTGGGCAGATAATGTGGCTATGAAACTGAATCTCCTACTCACCCCATCCAAAACATCATTCAGATTATCCCAGAAAAGTCACACTCTTCAGCCTTACCCTCAGATGGACCATATGTTGCAACCACAAAAATTTTGACCTTTTCAAACTTTAATTTAACCTTTAGAATTCTAGTACTCACACACACAAAATCTACCATAGCTCTCTACCACAATTCACTCATCAGAATTGCAAATCCTTCTATCCCCCTCTCATTTCACATTTCACACCACACCACTCATTTTCACTGTTTCCTTTCATCTTTGTCAGTCACAGCGAGCAAATCAAATTTGCCTTTCCAAATACATCTATCACCTCTCTCCTCTCTCCCTCAACATTTATCCCTCTGACATTTCCATGTACCGATACGATTCATACATTCGCTGGAAAGATTGAAGACTCTTACGGTGATCACGAACTGTCATCGGGCATTCATGGCATTTCTGGCAAAAGTTAAGTGGTAGTAGGCAGCCAATCTAACTACCACTATCCCTTAACAGCCTTCTACAACGCAGGACATACAATGTGGGCAATTTTTTCTCCCCCACACATAGGGATATAAGGGATAGGTCTGTAAGATGTTTTCTAGAAAAGGGGTGTGGATATAAGTATGGTGTATATTTGATATGTTGTCTGGGATGAGTGTGGATATGAATGCATAACAGAAAGGGGTGAACCATTAGGCACTGGGAATTCAGTACATACCATAAACAAACATGAGTATATATATTATAATATATATAATATATATACTATATAATATATATATTATATAT
>JABUQX010115908.1:0-5000 GCA_015478945.1 Trachelipus rathkii | reverse complement strand
TGGGCGGGATATACGGATATACCACCCGCCCTTCAGCGTCCTAGAGCGAAGAAGCGGGTTTTTTTTTTTTTTTTTTTTTTTTTTTTTTTTTTTTTTTTTTTTCCCGGAGAGGTAGATGAACGCCAATGGCACCCTTCTTTATGGAAGGGGCACCTGGCGTCATCTGTGCTGAAGGGGTGTGAGCCGCATCACCTGTTTGTGATTCGGTGCACACGACCCAGCACCAGGTTTGGGTCTTTTTCCCTGACCCCTCTGGAACATCTATAATAAGAGACTCCCCGCCGCTTAGCGCGGTCCTCCGGGCACAAACCTCATAGGGTTCGACACCTATGAGGGGGACCCCTTTAATATAATATACACATGGATAACCTTACGAAGCCTCGGAGCCTGATGGATTTAAAGATGTCCCGAACCGTGGACCGATAAAGGACTTAACTCGTTGTTGAAGTTGCACTGTCTAACCATTGTTGCCGTGTCTCCCACCACTTCACCTGCGAACGAGCCGTTCTGGGCCTGTCTCCGGCGATCAGTCGCCTGGCACGCCCTCGCATCCCAGTGCCCAAACGTTCGGGCAATCCGCAAAGATCCCCTTCGTCACAGTCGTTCTTCATTCGCTTCCACTCCCATATTGCTGCACCCCCTCCAGGATGTCAGCAGATACATGCAGTCCCGATGTGTATCACCATTCTGCGTATCCATACCTCCAAAGCTCTTACTGAGCACAGAACCATTCTTCTAAGTACGCACTTGAAAAAGCTTTAGGCGTTGACAGATCTCCAGTCACAGTTAATGAGAAATGTCCATTCTGTACAAGCTTACTACCCGATTATCAAAGTTCTTTCTGTCATCCCTTAAGTCTCTTGCAGATATCCTCTTTATTTCTACTCCCCGAATAGAAATAAGAAAAACACAGTCTAAAGGCACCATTACTCTTATGACAGAAATACAGAAGATACAGCTGTCATCATGGGAAATATCTCCAACAAAAAAGATTTTCCGTTACAAACGTTATAGATTTCCCCCTCGTCGGGAAAACTCCTGACAAACCAAATCCTCGTTTGCTGACCTTTTATACCCCTCATCCACCTACAGGTAAAATAGGGTTTACAAGTTACAGTGTTCGCACGTTTGTCCCTCGACCCAGACGTTGGCTTCAAATGTCAACGGTTTGGTCATCCCCGAAAATTCTGTAGGGGACCGGATGAATTATGCCCAGTCTGCGGAGAATTATTTCACACTTCCTGTGAAAATACCCCTAACTGTTAGAAACTGTGGAGGACCCCACAGTGCTTCTTCTTTCAAATGCCCCATTTTACCTGTTTGAACAGGAGGTTCTGGAATTATGCACATACAAAAAGTGAGCAGGAGAGATGCCATACGCCAGCTTAGATGAAAAAATATTCCTACAAGACAAAGCGATCCACGCCACAATCACTGTACCCCCCACTCACCCAGCGTGCTAATCCACCACAACAAAACTATCCCAGCAGAACTCCTCCCCAAAATCCAGCAAAACTCAGGCAGCTACTGTATCCGTATCTGCCTGTATTGTCCACGCCACCGACTCCTCAAATTGAACAAAAGCAGCCCTTGACTCAATCTCTTGTCCAAAAAGCCATTAACAACCCTATCACGAGTACTAGCTTTTCAAAAAACCAGCAATGAAACTGAGCTGGTTTATCCAACACAAAAAAATTTGGAAAACACTTCTTTTCAAGACACACATTGTCCCATGCCATACCAATGAGTTCTCCAAACTGTCATGTAAGAGGATGTCTCTTTGGTCTCTTGATTCACCTTCCCACCGTTACTCAAATGCCTTAAAGATGTCCCCCAAAGGCAAAGAAAAAGTAATCGCCAGCTAAAGATTATTTCGGTGAAAATACAGAGCTTCGAATATAAACAAAAAACACACTAACCCCAGACGTAAACCAAATGTAACCCAGGAGAGACTCCGCCATAAGTCCACTCAAGGACAAAATCAACGTACTTGTAATTTATTGTACCCAGGCCAATCGGCAGCTATCGCGACAGCCTACCATGAACCTTAAATAGGTTGCAGGATAACTCTAGCTCTTCCGAGTCTCCATAATTCTTCTTCCGAATTTCCCATCTCAGCGCTCCCCAAGGGATTCTATATCTTAACAGATGAAATGGTAAAACAGCGTCCCAAATGGAGCTTGATGTGATGAACCACTCTCTTAATACTTCCTGCGCTTCGGAGAAAGGCGAATGGAAGACTGTCCAACGCAAACGCCGCAAGCGCTCTAAGCGCTCTGGTTCTATTGGAGGCATGAAGGAGACCCAGAGGTCCCCATTCCTAACTTAAATCGTCCAATCTCCCAAAATCACTCCCACGACGAATTACTAGCAAAGTCTCCAGTATTGGAACTTGTCAATCCAACGAATCCCATATTGGAAACCCTTTATCGCGAACCCCAACTCCTCTCAAAAAGATGACACCTTTCCGGTAACATCTTCCTTCCCCAGTTCCATGAAGCAACTCCACATCCCTTACACATTTCTGAATCTGCTGTACTTGCAGATACTGATTCCACTCCCATTAATAAACACGAGCATTTGGTTGCTCTTCTATTGACCAATCGAACCCACAGTAATAAAGTTGGACTGTTGGTTGAACCTAACGTTATCTCGTATTCATGGTGAGCTCTTTCACCAAATAACATCTTGAAAACTCTCCCTAAAAGAGTCAGTACAACCTAACAAATCTCTAGTGTATGACTACCCTGGCCCCCCAGGTTTTTGTTCCCCCTCCTCGCCGAGACCCACCCTCAACCTTCACCTATCAATCTGGTATCCACCTCAACTGATTACCCCAGTCCACATAGGAGACAATTTGTCTCTAATAGGACCACACCCATAATATGTCTTAACTCATCATGACGTACTTCCTGTCATGGAATTGCGTGGCTGAGTTACCTAAAATTTCGAAGAATCTTGTTCAACTTAATAAACATATGGTACACCAAAGTGTATAGTGTTTGAGGGAACTTTCGACTATGTCATCGCTGACTTCTTTCAACCATCTGAATATAAATCGCCGTTAACTTCTATAGAAAAGAGGTGACAATGATAGGGAGGGGCGGAGGAATACTCATTCACAAATCTATCCCCTATTCCCCAGTTCCCTCTTCAACCAAACTTTCAGTGCAGTTAGCGGCCAGAATTCACTTATCCATCGACATTACTATATGTTCAGTCTACTTAGCTCCGAGTAGTGAATTGTACGTAAAGGTCGACTTAACTGAGTCTTTTTAAACAGCTCCCGTTACTCCGAGTTGTTAGTACTAGGTACTTCAACCCTCCGCCACCCATTATGGGGTGACAATGTCACTTCATCCAAGTCCAAGATTTTAATAGATCTTCTAACCCCCTTTTCCCTGGATGCCTTAACACAGGACTCCCTACCTATGAACGTTTAGATACACACACTGTCTTCTTGTATTGATATCCTTTTGCTCCCATTTCCTTATGGATCGTTTTACCTTCCCGCTTTGATCATTTATTCGGCAGATGATCATTGCCCATAGCATTAAATGAGCGTTGTTCCAAGCCCAATGCCAAAAACCCAACTCCCAGCTGGCGTTATGATGCGAGCGGAGTGAGGCTCCTTTTTATCAGGCCACAGCTATCCCTCGTTTCTCCTTTTAATTAACCGATTTCAAGACTGTTATTGAAGCCTATGCTTTCGTTCCAGAAGTAGTCATCTCGGCGCGAGAAGCTTGCATCCCGCAGTCTCCTCAGGCAGGCGGTCGGCAACCCCCTTGGTGGTCCCAAGAGTGCGCACAAGCCACCGAGAGAAGAAGAAACTCTACAAGCAATTACAAAAAGACCCGTACCACCCCAAACATGATTATTTTTAAAGCAGCCCCAGCGAGATCTCGGCGAATTTAATCGTCAAACGCGTAAACAATAATTTCCAACTTACATATCGACTGTTAACTCCACAACTCCCCTTCCTTTGGTGTGTGTGGAAGGTTACACAGAAAATATCTCGTCGATATAATAACTCCTCACCCACAGTCCTCCGGTTGATGGCCTGATATAACTTGATACGATCTCCGTCCTTTCGTGGTGGCGGATTGCGTTAGGTGTATAGCTTTCGCTAAGCCATTCGAGTTCATTCCGCTATTTTTTTTTTTTTTTTCCTGAAGCCTTTCAAAAACTTAGAACATAACACCGCACTGCCAGACTTTTCAACAGCGAAGGGGAAGATCATACCACAACCGTCTTTTTACACTTGCGAGTATCAAACTGCACTGGCGGTAGCAAAGACGTGCTCTTGGTCCAGAATGATTTCGTAATATCATGCTCCGCATATACATCCCTCAGCTCAGCATTTTTTGCTGGATCTATATAACAGAATCTGGAGCTGAATCCTCTTTCCATCTATTTGGACACAGCTATTGTAATTCCTATCCCCAAACCTGGGAAAGATCCGAGGCTGGGGGATAACCAAAGACCAATTTCACGACCTTGCCAGTACCTGTAAATTTAATGAGAAATGGTTTCAGGGCCGCTTTCTCCACTGGTTCTGGAGAGTCGCCAAGCTTTTTCAAACTTCCAGTTGGCTTTCGCAAAAATCGTTCGACCGCGGCCCCTTGTTAAAACTAGACATGACATCCGGGAAGCCTTCTCAACTTGTGGGATGGTTCTTGGTGTCTTCTTTGACTTTGAAAAAGCTTACGACACAACGTGGGAGAACTGGGATCCTCCTTTAAACTCCATTCGCTCGGTTTTCCGGGAACCAACCTTTCCCCTCTTTTCATTAAATGTCTTTGTCAAACAGATCCATGCAAGTTCGGTGCTCTTCTATTCTGTCACGCCACGTTACTCTGGATGAAGGCGTTCCGCAGGGTAGTTTTGTTGTAAGTGTACTACTATTTGTCTCGGAGTTTAATGATATTGTTACCTCTATTCCAGCGACTGTCAATTTATCTCTATATTGTCGATGAACTCATCTGATAGATCATCTCTTT
>JABUQX010115907.1:25000-27500 GCA_015478945.1 Trachelipus rathkii | reverse complement strand
TTTATAAGGAGCATAATTTTATATAGATAATATAATATATATATATATATATATATATATATATATATATATATAATCAATTTATCAAACCAATATCAAAATACTAAGCTGGATGAAAGTGGGAGATATGAATATATTGGAACACGGATAAGTAGTGTTCGTCAAATTCTGTTACATATATATATATATATATATATATTTATATATATATTATATATATATTATATATTTATATATATATATATATAGTATATATATAATATATATTATATATATATATATATATATATATATATATATATTAGGGTGGCCCAAAAAAACAAAATTCAGAAATTTTAGACTCTCACTCTCTCAATATGCGAGTTGTGAGGTAGAAATACCTTCCTTGAAATTTGAAAGTAAAAGAATAATGGTTAATGGTGCCAACTGCGTATTGAAACTGCTCAGAACTCTAGAAAATGTAGCCTATGGCAACCCAGGTCTCATCAGTTGTGTACCAGACGTTGCTCTGTTCAATTAGGTTTGTAGTGCTCCAAGGACTCTTTGAATTCCTAAACATGTCTCACCCACTGAAGACAAGAAAGACAACGCATATTTGGCTGATGGGACATATGAATGGAAAGATCAATAGTACAAGACTTCCATGAGTTGGAGATGTATTACGTCACCTTTTTTTATCTGACTAATAAGAAAACAGTGAAAGATGCGTCAAATACTGTTTGCTCAGAAATATATAATATTTGGGACAAGGCTAAAATACCTACGCGAGAGAAGCAACATGTGCTAGACAAGATCCAGAAACTGTACGGATAATATAGATTACTTCAAAAATCAAGATCAAAAAGAAGTAAAATTCAAATATTTAAAGAAAGCGAACTTAAAGATAGCTTACCCGATTAATTTGATATTGTACATGATAATGCAATGACTATGATATCAAATGAAGAAGATCGATTATTTCTTAATGCTTAGAGAGAAAAGGGCAGGGTTGGGTAAATAGCGATACTGATAAGAGCTATGTTGCAAAACAAAACAAAAGACTTAAAAGAGACGAACAAGAATGAGGGAGAAAAGAAAGAGAAATTCATCGCAAAAAATAATATCGGTTGTGATTCTAAAATGTAGCAGTGATGACAGCAATGATTCGCCTTGTAATGACGAACCTAGGCCAAGACCATCTGGAACTAAAGCAGGTAAAATATTAAATAAACTTGAACAAATTGCAGTACCAGACTTGGCAATAGCTTTAGATAGAGCAAAAATGAACGATAAAAGTGCAAGGTTAGTGTTATCTGCTACCCTTTCAGCTCGTGGAAATAATATTGATGACATAATGATAAGTTGGAACACCTTACAATGAAGAAGACCTGCAGTTCTTAAGGCAGTTACCGACGACATTAAACAAATATTTTCGGATGTTTCACGGTTTATTATTCACTGGGTTGGTAAATTACTGCAAAATTTAACAGATGAAGAAAATGTTGAACGATTAGCTATCTTAGTCAGTGGAGAGGGCAAATCAAATCTTTTTGGTGCACCAAAACTTTTGAAAGGAACTGGTGAGCAAGTTGCAAACGTTGTAGTTGAATGTGCGAAAGACTGGAACTTGGAGGACAGTATAAGTGGGATATGTTTTGACACTACTGCAAGTAATACTGGACAAAAATTGTCGAACAAAAGTTGAAAATAGGTCTCTTAGCTTTTGCATGCCTACATCACATTAATGAAATTATTGTGGCTGCTGCTTTCAACAAATGCTATAACGCCTCCACTGGACCAGATATTCTGCTGTTCAAGTGTTTCAAGATTTTCTGGAAAAATATTAATACATTAAAGTTAAAGTATGAAACAGTTCACATAGAAACGTCGTGGAAAGAAAACATCTTGACTTTTTGCATCAATCAATTAAAGAAATGTCACCCACGGGAGGATTATCGCAAATTATTGGAATTGACAGTTCTTTATTTAGGAGGCACCCTGGAGAGAGAGATTTCTTTTCGTTAACCTGGTGGTTAGAGAGAGAGAGAGCAGAAGAGCAGAGAGAGAGAGAGAGAGAGAGAGATGAGAGAGAGCAGAGAGAGAGAAGAGATTTCTTTTCGCTAAACCAGGTGCTCTGCATCGGGCACGATGGATGGCGCGAGTCATCTATTCATTAAAAATGGTATTGTTCAAGTCACAGTTCAAGATGACAACTCAAGAAGAAGTTGCAATAAAAAGATTTGCATGCTTTGCTGTACGGTATTATGTTCCCAACGGTTTTTAGCTCCATTAGCAAGTTCGGCTCCAAGAAGTCATTTCTTGGAGCCGAACTTGCTAATGGAGCTAAAAACCAGTTGGGAACATAATACCGTACAGCAAAGCATGCAAATCTTTTTATTGCAACTTCTTCTTGAGTTGTCATCTTGAACTGTGACTTGAACAATACCATTTTTAATGAATAGATGACTCGCGCCATCCATCGTGCCCGATGCAGAGCACCAAGTTTACGAAAAGAAATCTC
>JABUQX010115907.1:0-15000 GCA_015478945.1 Trachelipus rathkii | reverse complement strand
CATGACACTAAAAGATCTTTTCTGAGTATAAAATGCAATAATCTTTGTAGTTCCCGTTCTTCAAGCTTTTTCAGTTATTATGAAAACAGAAAAGTCAACTCTAATATTTCTCCTTACTCTTTCATTCTTTGTTTATTTCGACAGACTTACTGCCTTGTACCTTCTGTTAAAGATGAGTTTTCTATCAAAGCTATATATATCCTTCTCCCCGCCTTACATCTCATTTCTGACGAATTTTGTAATTTCTTCTATAATGTGATTTCTACTATCTCCAAGGTTAATACAAAGAAGGTTATATAGTCTTGGCGACATTTCTTCATTGATCCTCAATATTTGCACCCTTCATTGTTAAACTGCTTAGTTTTTTGCCTATCAATTTCGACCTTTCATTCCTGCTCGAATGGTAAGTTCAGTTAGTCTGTGGCCAAAAAAATTGGACGCCCCTCCCCCACTCTCTCAACTCTCTATCGATTTAGCATCTGTTCTTTCCAAAGTTTCCGCATCTATAATTAACAGGAAAATTTAAAAATATCTTAAATCTTAATTCTTATCTCATTTCAAAAGTATGGTTTCCGAAAGGAGCATTGGGCTGGCGTTCTTCTTTCCACTCTATCAAATTCTTGGACCTCTGGTTTTCCTAATTTCAGTGAATCTTTGACTGAGGATCTAAACATTTCAAAAACCTCCGATAGGTGGCACAAGGTTCGATTTCTAAGATTCCGTCTTTCGGTCTATATTCTTCTCTCCTAGTTTCGTTTGCGGTAACCCTATAATTGCTGTTTTAGAAAGCTCTCTTTGATAGGATGTAATCTAGCCTTTTTGACTTATAACTTTCCTACTCTCACAGACTCTCTCCAATCTCTTTTATGCCGTCGAATTTTTACATCGCTATTATTTTTGATATTCTAATGGACACTGATTTTGTGAACTCTCTAGTGCATATCTATTCTACTGTATATCTTCTTTAGTGTATTTCTTGTCTGACTATTGCAAAAGATGATAAATAATTTAGAAGACAAATAACAAAAAACATTTATAAGTAAAAATTTTTTTATATCTTTCAGTTTAAAAATTTTCAATGTCTAAGAAAAACAAAAACAATTGAAAAATATATAATAACAAAAACTAATTGCTTTATTCATTAACATTTTTTTTTATTATTATTACTACTTTAAATTCACTGATATTTATTTACCTGGAATAGCAATTTCCGTGAGGGCGATGACCTTGAAAACCAAGATGGGGAGCCAACAGACGCAGTCCGTTAAAACGATGCACAAAATTCGGAAAACGAAGCTCAGTACGTCTTCGAAAGTGATTTTTGACCTCGTCATTTTGATGTTACGCAAAAGTCCCACGTACGACCCAATGATTACAATCATACTGAAATATATATACTGTATATATATATATATATATATATATATATATATATATATATAATATATATATATATATAGATATATATATATATATATATATATTATATATATATATATATATATATATATATATATATATATTATATATATATATATATATATATATATATATATATATATACTGTATATATATATTATATATACTATTATATATATATATATATATATCTCTTGTGATTCGCCAGAGGGAAGCTACCTTCCGGAATTATTGTCATCTTCAAACTTTAGAAATTCATGCAGATCATATTTCATCCAAGAATCGAGCCAAATCTCTTCTCCGTGACACTAATAACTCTTTTCTCAGTAGAAAATTGCAATAATCTTTCTGGATCTTCTTCCTCTCTTCTTTTTTGGCATTTTATTTGCTAAAAATGTTAACCCTAACTTTGCTTCTTCTTCTTCTTCTTCTTCTTCTCTCTCTCTCTCTCTCTCTCTCTCTCTCTCTCTCTCTCTCTCTCCTCTCTCTCTCTCTCTCTCTCTCTCTCTCTCTCTCTCCTCTCTCTCTCTCTCTGAGCTTAACACTAAGAAAGCGTACAATCTTGATGGTATTTCTCCTGCGGTTCTCAAAACCTGTGCGTCAGAACTTGCACCCTACCTTGGTAAATTATTATGTCTCTGTCTATCTACTTCTAACTTTCCATCCTGCTTGAAACATAAGCTCATTCAGTTTGTGCAGATAAAAAATGGGAGCCTTCTCAACCTCAAACTATCATCCTATCGTTTTAGCCTCCATTCTTTCTTAAGTTTTGGAATCTATCCTTAACAGAAAGATCTTAAAACATATTCATTCTTCAAATCCTCATCACCGATAGACGATATGGGTTTTCGTAAGAAACGTTCTCCTGGCGATCTTCCTTCCTGGTCCTTAGCCCTTCAGTATTTCGGTGAACCTATTGCTGTGGGGCTAGACATATGGAAAGTCTTCGATAGAGTCTGGCACAAAGCTTTAATTTCTAGACTTCCCTTCTTCGGTATCTATCATTCTCTCTGTGACCTTTTCTATGATTTCCTCTCCAGCCGATCTATGGTAGCAGTTGTAGACAGTCACCATTCATCCTTTAAATCCATAAATATTGGTGTTCCTCAGGGTTCTGTCTTTTCACCAACTTTTTCTACATTTCAATAATAACCTTCTCTCTATTACTTCTTCACCTATTTACTCCTATGTCGACCACTCCACCCTTTATTATTGATTTCATTTTTGGAATATGTTCAAACCAACAGAAAGCGGCTCACGTTAGGGAGGAAGTTTTGGAGCAACTAACCTCTGTCCTTTCTCGAATTTCTAATTAGGATACTGAGAACATGGTTGTTTTCAATGCCTCAGAAACTCAGGTACTCTATCTTTCTGCTCGACATAATCATCCACTAAACTATAACATCTTCGAAAATACACAACTCGAACCTTCGTCTGTCCTTAATATTCTTGGTGTTTCTTTTTCCCGTGGAAGTATCACATTTTTTCACTTGCTAAACAAGCTTCTTAAGAGGTCTCTCTCTCTCTCTCTCTCTCTCCCAACTGGGGAAAAAAAAAAAAACCCAAAAAAAATTAGGGGCTTTCCTTAAAAAAAAAAAAAATAAAGGGGGAGTGTGGCGCTTCTCTTCTCTCTTCTTTTCTCTCTCTCCACTCTCTCTCTCTCTCCTCTCTCTCTCTCTCTCTCTCTCTCTCTCTCTCTTCTCTCTCTCTCTCCTCTAACAAGCTCTTCTAAGCCACGGTTGGGTGTTCAGGCACCTTCAGAATTTTCTTCACGCCACCTCAGTTGTTTGCTCTTTATAGGGGCGTATCGTTCGCCCCTGTATGGAGTACGCGCCTCAAACTCACACAGTTCTCATTTAAAAGACGGAATCGAGGGTTTTTCGTTATATCAACTCTCCTGCTCTCACTATATATATATATATATATATATATATATATATATATATATATATATATATATTATATATATATAGATATATATATATAGTAATTATTAATATATATATATATATATATTATATATATATAATATAATATATATATATATACCTATATATATAATACTATATGTCCATGGTATATGCGTAGACCAGCATCTATATCTTTCCTATTGGATCATACCTACGAAACTTACTATTGATCTCTGGTGAGTAACTAGAAAACTCTATTTCTCATTATAGTCAATACTAGCCTCACTCACTAAATATAATGTAGTGAGTAGTGATTTTCTGAATGTCTAGTCTCACTATTGTATAGTTATAAATATATATACTATCTCATATATAGGTAATTTAAAGTAGGATTTTTTTCTAATACTATACTTTCTTTCAATGGAACAGCATTCTTTGTCCATTTGGCACCAAAAATCGTTCTCCAGAGCTCTCCAGAAGATCTATATGTTTCTTAATACGTAGTATAATATACTATACGCAAAAAAGTTTTTATACCTCACTATATAGTATAATTTAGTATTGGTATATATATATTTACCCATAAGCCCAATGTATATTTTTTACATAGCCTATTATATACTATACAAAACACAAAGTTAAATAAATGATTATATATAGTACCGTATACTAGTCTGCTAGCCCGTAATGTATACCTACTGGGTAATTACTATGACCTATTACTATTGAACTTAGCTATATGAGTACTATATAGTAAGAAATATTTATTTATATATACTATACTTATGATTACCTGACTAGCTATATGTGATTCCATCAAAATATATACCCAATATCATTATTATAACTTAAATATAAATGATCTATTACTACTATATATTGTATACTATTGTTTATATCTTAATTATACTACTTAATTATGTTATAAATATATTATATATATTATAAATATTATATATATTAAATATATAATATATATTATATATAATAATAATAATATATATAATATATATATATATTATTATAATAATATATATATATAATTATAATTATTATAATTATAATATTATTATAATAATAATATATAGTTAATATATATATATATATATATATATATATATATTATATATATATATATATATTAAATATATTAATATTAATTACCCTATATATATAAGTTACCTAGATAAGATATATATATATATATAAGTAGTAATATATATATATATATATATATATTATATATATATATTATATATATAATATAAGTATATATAATTATATATATATATAATATTATTAATTAATATATATATATTAATATATATATATATATATATATTATATAATATATTATAATATAATTTGTCCATAATAATATATATATAAATTATTATATATATATATAATATTATATATATATATTAATCTAATTATATATATATATAATATTAATATATATAATTATATATATTAAAATATATAATAAAAAAATATATTATATATATTAAATATATATATATTATATTATAATATAATATAAGTTATTTACCTATAGATAAGTAATTATATATACTATATATATATATATATATATATATATATATATATATATATATATATAAATTAAAATATATATATATATATATAATATATATATTATATATATATATATATATAATAATATAATAATATATATATATATATTATTATAATATAATTAATATATAAAGTTACTCCTAGATAGATATATATATTAAATAATATTATATATTATATACATAATTATATATATATATATATTTAATTAATATTATATATATACAAATATATAATATTATATATATATATTTATAATATATATATATATATATATATATATATATTATATATATTAATATATATATAGTAATAATATTATATATATATAATATACTATATATATATTATAATATATATATTATAATATATAATATATAGTTATATATATATATACTATATATTTGTTAACGAAATGAACCAAACTATGGAAGAAAAAGTTTAACTTAGATTCAAAATTTGGAAATGAGGCATTATTATTGGAACCAGCACACAGAAAGGAACGAAAGGTTATCACCAGTATAAATTAAGAAAGGAAGAAGTCAGGTAAAGGATTACCAAGTGAGGAATAGATTAAAGGAGTAATTAGAATCCCGTATTAAACGGTAAGTAAAAGTGCAAGTTAAAATTATATGTTACGTGTTCACTTTTTATGTTTACTAAAAAATTTAAGACCATGCTGATCGAAGGTATTTTTATCTATATTTAAGCGGTAATGAGAGCGGGACATAGTACAGTGTATGTTACGAGTAACTATTCTCATCACAGGCAAAAACAATGTTTACAATATCAGCTGAGAAGTATTCCACTGCCACAGGAAAAACCAATGTTACAAATCAGTGAGAAAGGATTGAGATAAATACTATTCGCTCACAGGATAAAACCTAAATGTTTACAAATCAGTTGAGAAGTTATTCTCTCACCTTGGGCCATCCAGGAAAAAAAAAAAAATAAAATATACATATTTATTAAAAAATGGGGTTTTTTTTTACCAAAATATATATATAAAATTTTCCAGAGGGTGGAGTCGGAAAAGAAAAAGGGGGTATTTTCCCCTTTTTTTTTCTTTACTATTTTTGGGGAAAAAAATATTATTTTCCCCTACTATATTAATAAACTATGTTCACTCTCAGTAAGCAGTATTTTAGAAACAGGATTACAAATCGTATATGATTTTCGTGAGTTTATAACAGGAAACACAATCGTATATGTGCCGTAATGCTACATATATAGGTTGTCAGTGTTACAACGATAGGTTCGAGGTTGTAGCACAGGTCTTATTTTCCAGCGGGGTAATCATTTAATACACTTATATAAAGAACAGTAAACATTTGGAAGCTGAAAGTAGATACAAAACACAGGACTTAAGATATATAAAGTATTTGTAAGGTTATTTTGGTAATTTATTATACCTGGTAATAATAGAATAAGGGTGAAATATTTAGCTTTAAATATTATTTTGAGTTTATTTTAAAAACTGTGTTGTCTACATGCTGCTTCAGAAGTATTTTAATTATGTCATGTTGTTTATCTTAGAAAAGCTTATATATGAATACGCTCAGGAAATGCTCGTTTCATATTATACATCGTTTTGTTGTTTTAAGTTGTAAAAGAACAGAGTTCTAAGTGAGATTTAGGATTTTAAATGTTGTAATATTGTTAGTCCTTTAAATATAAAATAGTCTAAAAAGGAACTCGTTATAATTAAACTTTCACCTTCCTCCTGCATCTGTAAATTTATATTATATAAAGGTTAAAATATAAAACAGGAGTAAATTATCTATCGTATTAATTAATTGAAAAATGGTATTATCTAAGGTAAATTAATTATATAAATATGTATCGCTTAAACATTTCAAATATAATTTTAGTTATATTATTAATAATAATATAATATATTAATATAATTATTAGTATATGTATATATATATATGTATAAAAGTAATATAATATAAATATATATTATATATATATATATATTATATATATATATATATATATATATATATATATTTATATATATATATTATATATATGTACATATGTATATATGTGTATATTATATATATATAATAGTATATTATTGTATATATTATAATTATATATTATTATTTAAATATATTATATTAAATATATATATATTATGTACAATGTATATTATTATATGTTCGCTCTAATTTCAATATATTATATAATATATATAATAATTCCTTATAACTTAGGTAATGTAAGAGACGTACCTAAATGTAATATATGATGGCCAAGAAACACTCAAATGCCGGCAGGAATTGCCAAACCTTCGAAGAAAGGTTCGTTGATATGCAAAGGAAAACACATCGTGTTGATCCCGTAGAAACTCGACATGCCAATAACTTGTCACATATGAAATATATATATATAATATATATAATATATAATATATAATTTTATTTATATTTAAATTAATATATTTATAATTATATATTATATATATTTAATATAATTTAAAAGCCTAGTATACCTAAAAGACTCAGCTCCCTATAATATATATATATATAACGTTATACTATATACTTTTAGTTATTATATATAAATATATATAGATAGATATATACATAAAATCACTATATATATATATTACGTAAATATTATTATCACCCAAAACCAAATAATCACCAGTGAGATAGTATATAATATATATATATATAACTATATATATATAGTAATATATAGCGTCTCACTTAAGCAGTATTCCGTAGCAAACTAGGTCGTACTAGGTGTAGACCCTATAGTATATATTATATATATATATATATAATATATATTATATATATATATATATAGTATCTTATACTACCGTTATAAATATTAGTATATAATTATATATATATATATATATATATATATATATAATATAATATATATTATTATAACCTCTGGTGGTAAGAGTCAAGGCTTATTGAGTTTCGAAAAACTAATTAGTTAACGGGATTGATGGCCGACATGACCAGATAAAAGTTGTTTGAAAGTTTTTAAGTCCCTGTAGGATACATGAAGAATGAGCATATAGGATAAGAGTGGGGTAAGAAAGCTAGTCAGGGAAGAATAAGTCTATATTGAAAGTCGAGTCGCTCGAGTTCTTTTTCATAGGAGTCCTGAAGATCAATTTTAATGCCAAAGTAGATTATAAGTAGATTAAGGTAGATTAAAGTTGAAAACAAGAGCATGTGCTCTATTTCAAAGTTCAGGTAACCGAATAGTTTAGAATACTTAGTAGAATTAGGAGATAAATAAACATAACGAATGAATTTAGCATTAGATTGGCAAGATTCCCTTAGCCATAACCTTAAAATTTAATTAAGAAGAATTCGTAATTTTATAGATTCGCTAAGTATAAAAACATTAATTATTTTATAGCAATGCAACGGTGCCACACCAATATTTGCTTTAATATATATATATATATATATATATATATATATATAGTATATATTATATGTTATATACTATTATATATATATATATGATAATATATTGATAGTAGTTGGTATATAGTATATATGTATGATAAGTGATATATAAAATATTTACTTATATATATATATATATATTTCAAATATTATATATATATATATATATATATATATATATATATATATATATATATATATATATATAAAATATCAATATATATATAGTATATATAATATATATATATAATATATTATATATATACTATATTATGCTACTGTTTCGGTTTAGGACCCTAATAGTGTTCAGTTTATGATAAGTTTTGTTAAGTATGCACAGAGTAAATCTAAGTATACTGCACCAAATCTTATTCATATACCTTAACATTAGCGGGCAACTCTAAATATAGTCAAAAGCGCGAATATATATCACTATTTGATATACTTATCACTCATATATATATATATATATATATATATATATATATATAATATATATATAATATAATATATACGGTCCTATATATATATAGATAGATGTGGCAATGTTTCTTGGTTTTTATTTCATGGGAAGGAAAAATATTTAAATAAAACGATTATCGAAAAACAATATCGATTTTTCGCCACACTGATCTAATCTACACAATTACAAAGAATTCAAAATAAAAACACGAGATCAGACAATATTCTTAGGCACATGCGAGTAACACCTCCCATTCGATGAAAATTGAGGATGGAGACGAGAAAAAGGAAACAGATTTGAGTTTGCTTTTGGAGCTTCCAAATGCCTGAGGTTCTTTAAAGAATAGGAGATGAGACTTTCGACAAGAGAGGTGGTATTTAACAGAGTAGAAATTAAAATAAAGATGTGAATATTGCAAAAGTTAATTGAGAAAGAAAATCCTGCTAAAGAACATGCCTGCAAACATCAACTCCATAGTCAGAGCCGTTAATTCAAAAGACGTGATGCGCTAATAGTGTATGATCGGCAGTCTCTCTTAAATCCGAGGCAACTACTCGCCCCCTCTTCCTGGCGCGTCACGCACCAGGCCAAACCAGGGCGTGGCAAACGTTAACCCCCAGCAACTGGAGGGCATCTTTTGGCCGCCCCATATGGCCAGACCGGTTACACTCATTGTAATGTAACGAATGTTGTCTGTTCTCATTCTACTAATTTTAAGCATCCTGAATTTTATATTTTTCTATTCTCTCTCAATAAACAATTTCATTAATTTGAGTCTTTCTTATTCTTTGATTCGTACGGTCCATATTATGCCATGTATAAAATCAAAAAAAATTCAACAATTGCTTTTTGGATACAAAAAAAGTCCTAAAACGAAAACTTATCTACATTAGGCATTGCCACTTTAGGGGCTCGAAAACCCAGTACTTACCTCTCTGGTTATATTAATCATCGGAGGACTAATTATTACAAATTTCTCAGAGGATGTGGGCATATATGGGGCCAAATACTAGACTTTGGTCCCACGCACTCCTAGTGCCTGTACATTTTCAAAATACCTACATATGACTAACGCACCCCAGCCTTTTAACACTCTTTAAGTGTTCTTTATCCTCATCTATTCTATCTTATCTAATTTTTGTGAAACAAACAAACAAATAACACATGAAATCAAAATGTAAAAGAAAAATAAAGAAAATAAAACAAAAAAAAAAATAAAAAAATAAAAAAATCTAAATGAAAAAAATATAATTATAAACATATTACTAATAAGTAAAATATACATTCCCGTTATAATTGTAATTTCCAGAGCATTTAGAGCGACCTTTCACAAGTGGCTACAGGTTGCTCATACACCCTAAAATGGGGGGTGGCCAGTGACCATTATTGACTAACTACAAGCTCGCCATTTCCGAGACATCTAATAATAAACTTATTAAGCATTTAAAATTGTAAAAATTTTAACATCCATTGATTATATGTCCTGGCTCTGATTCACGACAAAAGATTGCATTTATAGAAAAAATTGTCGTGTTTAAACTCATGCGAGATTTAAGTTTCATAATCTAAACAACCAGGGTATAGAGTGATAATGTTAGATTTTGCAAATTTATTTTGTTAACTCATGTCTTTGTACTCTGTTATTGTCATAAATATATAACCACTTTATATAAAAATAGTGTAACTTCCACAGTTTATAGCACAGTTATTTAAGGAACAACTGTGTCAGGACAGCGATTATATTTACGAAAATAATATTTACAGAGCACGGTATAGCTGACAAACAATTTGAGCAGTAGGTGATAATGGCCAAAGTAGCCCGCTGTCTGTCAAAGTCTCCCCGCTCTACCAGGGTATACTTATCGATAGTAATTTAACTCCTATTCTAAAATGTCAAACCACTCTGCGAAAGTTATGCAGCCACCCCCCCCCCCCCCAGCCAATGATAAATAATCTTCCACTGGGCTACGGGCCCTGGGTGCATGACGATTAGAGATTGGGGAGAATTTAGGACGTTAGTCGACAGATACATTAACTTAGATTTTGTTAGAATGTGATATCTAGGTACCAAATTGGACAAGCATAAGAGGAGAAAATCTTAGATTTCCGAGAAATGGCGATTGACCTGAATTTCGAGACATCCTGTAGGTATACCGACTGGGATAAAGAGTTTTAAGACCAAAACTGTTTTATAAATGTGCAAGTTCAGAAGGCCAAATTTTAGAAATTGATATCAGTCAGTATTGTTTAAAGACTAAAGCCTATTAGGTGTAGCAAGAGAAACCCCTGTTTTGGTGGAATTAGAGCAGCATGAGCAGAGATAAAATCGAATTGAATATAAGCTTGATATTCCTGAAGAGGGTAGGTACCCGAGCATTGTCAGGCATTGTATTTGATTTATTATAAGCCGATGCTTATAACAGTGTCTGTGTGAGGTACCGTGCATCACTGGAAAACGGTGCATAATGTTGTGCTCTTAATAGAGCAAAGTGATAGTACAAGAAGGATTTTGGGAATAAGGCCTAGTGATAGCAGTTAAAACATCCCTGGTGGTAAAATGGTATCATGAGAAAAGTGCTTAAGATCATAGAAAGAAGGATATGTTAGAATGGACTACAAAGTGATTTTGATATGACTCCCGACAGTTTTCAAACCAAAAGAGGTGTAGGTCAGTGTCAGACCTAACAGAGCCTTTTAGATATTTTATGCGAATAATCACGTACTTAATTGGACGCTGCAAATTGCCCAAGGGAGATCCCCCGTATGATATTTATATATTTGACTTTAGCAAAGCTTTTTTGATAAGAGGTGCCACACAGAATAAGGGCTGATGAACGAAGTTATTGCACTTGTATAACGGTAGAGTAGCTACATGGTCTGGATATAAACGAGTGATTTTGTGGGATCTAAGAAAAACAGTGTGTTACAACTACATGAGCAATTAAAGCGATCCAATGGGCATTAGTGAAGATAGTGGGCTGTCCCCCAGGGTTCAGGTGCTTGCGGGGCCAACTTAGTGTTCCTCATGAGGGATGTACCGATAGTTATTCGGTAATCGGAATCCGGGTATCATGGCCATGTTTTTTGAGGTATTGGTATAAAGGGATTTAAAATGGCCCCGAAAATAACATAATTAGGAGCCGATACTGATCTTCGTTACTTTATTGGGTGAAAAAAACTTATTCGAGAAACTTTTAGATTCAATCTAGTTCGATATAATCCAGAGTATAGATACTCAGCGTATAAACTAACAAGTTATGTATTGTTTCTGTTTTTGCCATAATGACACGATTATACTATTTATTATAAACTACTAGATTCTTAGGGTTTATTCGTACTCAAACTCTGGTTCTTTTAAGCGTTAACAGTTTTAACCCTATTCTAGTGACTCAGCACTTAATTATACATGTATAAAAAGAACATTAAATTTATTTTATACCCTAGTAACCTAGTCTATTTCTATTTTTTTTTGCTACGCGGCTATTATTTCGTGAAAGAGCAGTGGGTGCGTAGCATGGAGTTGTTTTAACTTTCTGGATTAATTTCCATTATTGTTAGATTACTTGCTGTATATATAGGTAGGTTGAATTGTCTGGTATTTAAAATTTAGTTGTTTTAAAACCTAGAAATAAATTTTCCTTCATTTCTCCTTTGGTTTTTGTCTTATATCTGTTCTGTCTGTTGTCTCTCTTAATTTCGTGATGTATGCGTGTATGCGTGTCGCCTTTGCACACACAGACAGTGGCCACTCAGGCCGTGGCTTCTTTGAACTTATACCAAATCAATGGCTTGCACTCTACTCTCATGCGAACATGGAAATACTACTGCCATATTATCCTACACTCCAAACTAATATTTCTGCTACTTGTTTGAGACCGTCAGATGCTAAGAAATTTCTATGGAACACTCAACTCGTAATGTAATTATCCAACATCTAACTGATAAATTTTTAATAATTTCCGTGTTGAAGAGTGTGGAATAATGTGCCCTAGTGTACAGATAAATAAACAGTTCCTATAAAACGTCTCGAGAATCTCGCAAATCTCCTAACTGTCGTATGTTTTACTGTGCTTTTTTAACATCTATGGCTTGCCTTTCTACAGATTTAATCTAGTCTTTATCTTGCTGCTACTGTTACTCCTAACAGAAACGACCTCCTCTCTCCCCTTTTTTGATGTACCATTCTACTTCTCACCGCTACCCTGTTATATAAGCATCTTAGACCTCAATCCAAGATATCTGAAGTCCTCTATTATTAAAGGGATTCAATGTACAGCAATACTGAATTTGATGGTGTCTCTCGTCACTTGATCTTTAGTTGGGTAGAAAGCTCTTGATTCCGTAATTCCTCAACGATCCTGGAGACATTCACTGATTACATAACCTACGACACATCTCACCGGATTGTTCCCAAACCGATTCTTGAACACACTTGGACTATGTCTCCACTAGTCCTTTCTCGCTCTAATAATCACACCACCTTCTGCTCGCTATGGTAAAAGATTAAAACAATCTGAGTAGAGCTATATATTTAAATACTTTCTCTCCAACCTACTCCATCCTGCCCCATTGTCAGTTTTACTCCGGGCACTGTGATCAGGCCTGATTGGGCGGCTTGCCGTTGGCTTCACGCAACTTATAATCTGAGTGACGCTGTTGCCTCTTAAGACGTTCAGATCTGGCCATCAGACAATGGGACTGTAATTGTTGAGTGGGATGAGCCAGGTTCAATTACCTTCTTGGACTACAAAGTCTTTTCTCCTCAAGTAATCCATGGGTTCGAGATTCGTAGCTTGTCCCTGGCATGCTATCAGGTAGAGACAATGCTTATGCCGGTGAGAAAAATTCTCGTATCGTCCTATCACTCTTGCCAAGTGTTTCATTTAGTAGATAACCTCCTCTGGTCCCAATTTAGACGAGCAAAAAAGGCGGACTTTCACATTAAACGAATGTGCGCTGAACCTCCTTGGTTCCCATACCTGACAGAGCTCTTTCTGGCCTCGTTGCCAAAATATTCTAACAACTTCTGTAAACATCCCCTTTCCTGTCCCCTCTTATTTTTCGCATTCCCTGATTGACGTGTTTGTTATATACAATCTTTCATTACGTAATCCATACTAAGGGGCAAAAGGAGTGCACACAACGGTTCCAACCATATACTCTATATTTTGACACCCGAAAAAACTAAGATGATATTACAGGTCCTAAGGGTTCAACAACCATCCAGGCCCGGGTGTGGGAACGGATTCAGGATTACTTTGGCTCTTCACTCCTCCCCTTTCATCCCTATCTTCCAAGCGTGTCATCCATGCCTTTTACCCTGTCATATAATCATTTGATCGGCCCATTTTTATGGAGGCGCCAGAGGGGGGACAAGAGCTCCTGAAATTCTAATTGAACTGCTCTAGAAGGCAGGTGGCTCCGTCGATGGTCGATAATCTCGCTCTCGCCACGAGCAGCAGCCGAGACGTGTACCCTTCCATGTGCGGTGCAACTGGGTTCACGTATACCGGACCTTTTGTCTCTCAACATCATGTGATCAAATCGCTATATTAACCTATGGGGCTCTGTACGCCCTTTTGGAGTTTCGTACAGAATATTGCATCATATATATACTCACTATCGGAAGGTGGTAAAAGTCCGGTAAAGCAACATGACCCTCCATAGGGCGATCTGATAACTTAGACCTCTGGTAATTAGAACGAGCACAAAGGCGCCTGGAGCACAAGAAAAAACTGCTCCAGTATGATTATGGGTTATATCATGAATCTTAAACTTAGCAACTCTGAAACATAGATTTACGACAGAACCATGCATGGCCACTGTAAGAGATAAGTTACGTGCTCGGAAGAAACATATCGAAGACGAAATGTTTAACCATCAAAGACTTACAGACCTGAAAGAAAAGATTAGCAGAAACACAAGAAGCAAGTAGCTCGATAGAATATATAATGCAGAGGAACAGCCAGTCCAACGGAAGATGAAGCAGGGAATGATAATTGCCTGTTTGAAGGAAGATTTTTGAGAAAACAAAGAAACTTGACAAGATAGTTAGAAAAATAAAAGCAGTGGGTTACTTACTCAGAGTCGGTGAGAAAGGCCTCATTGCCATCTGCGAAATAACTTTGCTCCGCAGCAAACACATCTCCCGTATGAGGTG
>JABUQX010115906.1:7500-17500 GCA_015478945.1 Trachelipus rathkii | reverse complement strand
ATATATAATATATATATATATATATATATAATATATAATATATATATATATATATATATAGAGTAAGTTGAAATTTGTACATCTTTATATATAGCGATGAAGAAAAATAAATTATATTCAAAGCACAACTGTGTCGCGGAAAAGCACGAGTCGATCCCTCAGAATTTTCTTACTGAACAGAACGACTTTTTCCTATATATTATATATATATATTATATATAATATAGTATATATATATATATATATATATATATATTATATATATATATATAATATTTTAAAACACAACTGTGTTGCACGGAAAGCGCGAGTCGATTCCCGCAGATTTTTCTATGAACAGAAACTGGATTTTTGCCCTTTATATATTATAATACTATATTATATATATATATATAGGTATATATATAATATATATATATATATATTATATATATATATATATATATTATATATATATAATATATATATATATATATAATTATGTATATAATATTATAATATATATATAATATATATATATATATTAAATTTTTGTTTTATTAGTTCTCGTGTATAATATATATATAGTATATATAATATATATATATATATATTATATATATATATATATATATATATATTATATATATATATATGATATATTATATAGTCTTTTTTTATTATATATATATATATATATATATATATATATATATATATATAAGATGTTGATTTAGGTGCCCTCGTAAGTAAGTAAAGGAGACAATTAATTTATATAAGAATTTGAAGATAAAAAGAAAAGAAATAATTTTAGGCGCTTAATAAAAAATAAAACGAAAAATAAATAATAGTAATATGCAATTTTCACATAGATTTACTTATCTCAGCGCAATAAAAAGGTTATGAGTCCCCGAAAGCTAGCCAATAAGAGAAATTTATGTGTGAGAAGCTCCGCCCTTTAAAAATGGTAGTTTTGGGTGCTGGAAATTTATAATGTGATTATGTTAAGTGTTACTTTACAAGATTTGTTTTAAATTTGTGGAAAAATTACTATGAATTATTAGCTTGTTTGCAATATAAAAAATTGATTTTAAATAAAAAGAGATGTAGGAAATGTCAGAAAAACTGTGCAATTTACCGAAATAGTGATATATTGGAAGCACTAGTAAAGAATAATAATTATTATTCTTTACTAGTGCTTCCAATATATCACTATTTCGGTAAATTGCACAGTTTTTCTGACTTCCTCATCTCTTTTTATTTTAAAAATCAATTTTTTATATTAGCAAATAAGGCTATTAATTCAAAGATAATTTCCACAAATTTAAAACAAATCTTGTAAAGTAACACTTAACATAATCACTTATAATTTCACACCCAGAACTATCATTTTAAAGGGCGGAGCTTCTCACACATAAATTTCTCTTATTGGCTAGCTTTCGGGGACTCATAACCTTTTTATTGCTCTGAGATAAGTAAATCTATGTGAAAATTGCATATTACTATATTATTTTTCGTTTTATTTTTTTATTATTAGAGCCTAAAATTATTTATTTTCTTTTTAATCTTCAAATTCTTATATAAATTAATTGTCTCCTTTACTTACTTTACGGAGGGCACCTAAAATCAACTTTATATATATATATATATATAATATATATATATATATATATATATATATATATATATATAATATATATATATATATATATATATATATATATATATATATATATAATATATAGTATATATATATATATATATATATATATATATATATATATATATATATATATATATCGAGTCTATCCTTATTTAACAGTAAGATTTGATAAAGATCTCATTTCTTCAAATCTTATCTATGATCCTCAATATGGCCCCTGTAAGGAACCCTTTGCTAGTGAGGTTCTTTACCTCCTCTTGGATTCCTTAAATTCTTGGTCCTCTAATTACCGACATTAATTCGGTGAATAATTTGTGGTGGCGCTAGACATATTGAAAATTTTTATATAGTTTGACACAAAGCTTTTACTAATGAGCAACCGTCATTCGGATTCTCTTTTTCTCTTTGCTACCTTCTCACTGACTTCCTGTCCAGGCGTTCTCTAGTAGATGATGGAAAATGCCAATGTTCGTCCTTCAAATTTATGAATAATCGAGTTCGTCAGGTATTTGCCCTAACCCCAACTCTTTTTCAACTTTTCATTAATACCCTTCTACCAGTTATTTCTTCACCCTCACATTTTTCTGCTGACGATTACGATCTTTATGATTCCTTTCTGTTTGAAAAGCGTCTCGCTCAACTTCACATAACCAATGCTAGGATGACGACTTTAGAGTTTAGATTATTGACTACTGATCACTTTCATATCGCTAATTGGAGAAGAGAAAACACAGATATTTTGAATGTTTCAAAAACTTGGTTTCGTCATCATCTAGCTACTCATCATAATCTTCCATACAACCATAACTTCTTCGAAAACACACAGCTCAAGCTTTTCCCTTCTTAAAATTCTTGGTATATTTTCTATTATCATGATATATATTTGACGGATTACATTGTTTCTCTAACTAAGCAATCTTCTAAAGGTTGGATGCTCTGAGACTACTTCAGAATTTTTTCACACACACCCAATTTCTTACTCTGTACAGAGGCGTTGTTCGTCATTGTATTGAATATGCATCGCACAGCTAAGGTCGTTCCACTCACTCAGATCTTTCACTGGTATATTTCCAAGTCTTTAAATTTCATCTTATCAATTCTCCAGCTCTCACGGAGTCATTCCAATCTCATTATATCGCTATTACAACAGGTATATTGCTCTTTTGAACTTTGAAATTACATTTCTCTTTTGGGGATAGCTCTTGCGATATTTCATTGCATAGTATAATCTTTTTTCAATCCAACTCCCTGACCCTCATGTTTTACAATTATACTCATTCTTACAAGAACTCTACTGGCAAAGTTTGAACACTCTTTCTTTTTCCATATTACCAGCTTCTTATGACTTTAACACATTGAAACTCTGGTAGTTTCCATATCCCATCTTTATCATTAATATTGTTTAAATTAAATTAATTGGAAAAACTTTGCTTTTTCTTTAAAATTTTCGAATGTCGTATGCAAAATTATAAAGGGGTGTATATAGATTGAGAACCAGTGGCGTACGCAGGATTTTTTTCGAATGTGGGGCTGGAATGCTCCCGTTTCCCTTATACTCCTCTTCAGGCCTTCGTCAACTGTCTGCACACGGTCATCTAGTATTTGGATTGTAGACTCATCAGTAAACACAACCCAAAGGAAAAATAACGTGTTTCTTATGAATATGAGGAAGGTACAATGCAGTGCTGGGACTCATAAAATATTTTTTTTTGTTAGTGATATCTTCTTGTTAAAATATGGATATATAGGGCTATTACTTGCCAAATTGGTTCTTCTTTTGTGAGAAAGCACCCTATATAAGAGGATGGTAATTTAGAAATACATATTTGAAATGATGTTTTTATTCAACATAAGTAGAAAAAATCAATAAAAGTAAAGAAGTAATAAAAGTCCCTTCTGTTGAGATGATACTCTCTCTTCGTAGGCCAATTGGTAGTCACAGACTTTCCAGCGCGTTTACCACCCTTGCCTCTGACTCTTCGTTTTAGCGAAAATTTGTGATCGAAATTCGGAGTCGCAGCCCTTCCGTGAAATTTCCCTCTCTTGCCAAAAGCTGCGTTTTAAGTTTGGAGGATTTCTGGGAGAGTATCTTTAGTGAGATTTATTTCTTCTGATTATTATTAATTTAATCTGACTGAAGAGTTATCTCAAACAGGACGGGTTTATATATATTCATTTCGACTTATGCTAAAATTGTGCTCGCGCAAATCTTAGCATAAGTACGAACATAAATTAAAATTTTTACAAAGTTATAATGGGGTGCTACAGATATATACGCACAATATATCATTTTGTGAAGCTAAAGAAGTGCTTTAAAAACATACCCTACTCTAATTGGCAGGAGTCCAGGCTACATGTTGCTGGGCCCCCTTCATCGAGCCGCTCTCATTGCGTCAGTAAGTAAGGTTATTTTCTCGGACGATCCACACGCAAGTGAGCTTTCAGAAGTCTGTTATTCAGTGTTTTACGGCACACTATTATTTCTTCAGTAGCCAGCATATCTGATAGTTGTTTGCAGGATGCTCGTCTGTCTTTTAGAGCCAATTTTTTGATCACCCTGTCTTCTCTTGAGAAGGTTAGCCTTTCTCTACCAGTTTCCTTTGCGTTTTGGTTGAAAAATTAAAAAATTAAACTGATTGTTGTGATACATTTACCTTTTTTAGAACTCCCTTTTGTGTGAGACGAGTTTCGTTCAATAGTAGCTCAATTTTGGTCATTTTCTAAGACTCGAATCTTTCTTTTTTCCCATTTTGATATCGTTCTATATCACAACGAAAATATATATAGAATGTATCTGAAAATGTATAATAGTTAACTAATATGCATTTTACTATCATCAAAACATCAATATAAAACACTATCAAAACATCTATTTACAAATAACAGAAGGGAGAGTCCCCTTACGTCCACTTAATACATAGGACTGAAAACTATGCCATTGGACTAATAGACCGTTTTCGTTTTTGTCATTCGTGCTTACGCTCTATAAAAAGAAATGCTTATCCAGTTTTAACACGAATTTCGTATATAAACGAAAGCAATTTCTCATAAAAGTTACTTTTGTTTACAAACATTTGGAATCAGCTGTTGTGATGGATCACGTGGTTTTGGAATAAACAGAAATAAAAAAAATTAACATATGGTTTATATTACAAATAATTGATCAGCTATTGTGATGTAGTTTATCGATTTGAAAGAAATTAGATTCAAAGCTAATTTTATTGAATGAAACATTCATCAAACCAAACGGACCTACCACCCCGCCATCTTGTTTGTTTACGTTTTTTCGTAAGAACGTGTTTAAATTCGGCAAGCACGGGAAATAGCAACCTTACAAAGTTAAAGAACTTCCTTACGTTTGGTGTGCATTTTTGACGATTTTGCGATAAGTTTGACAAAAACGAACGCAAACTCGAGCATTTCTTAAGTTTCGTAAGCACAAATGCAAAAACGAAAACGGCTTTAATAAAGCCGTTTTCTTTTTTGCATTTGTGCTTACGAAACGTAAGAAATGCTCGAGTTTGCGTTCGCTTTTGTCAAACTTAGCACAAAATCGTGAAAAATGCTCACCAAACGTAAGGAATTTCCTTAATTTTGTAAGGTTTTGTTCCTTAATTCGGCAAGCACGGGAAATAGCAACCTTACAGAATTAAGGAACTTCCTTACGTTTGGTGTGCATTTTTGACGATTTTGCGCTAAGTTTGACAAAAACGAACGCAAACTCGAGCATTTCTTAAGTTTCGTAAGCACAAATGCAAAAACGAAAACGGCTTTAATAAAGCCGTTTTCTTTTTTGCATTTGTGCTTACGAAACGTAAAAAATGTTCGAGTTTGCGTTCGCTTTTGTCAAACTTAGCACAAAATCGTGAAATATGCTCACCAAACGTAAGGAATTTCCTTAATTTTGTAAGGTTGCTATTTCCCGTGCTTGCCGTTTATTCTAAATTCTGGCATAATTCCAGAAGCTTGCCACTAAAGAATTTTCTTAAAAAACTTAACTTAATTAACTTTTCTGAACTTAGAAATTTTTTTAAACAGAAAATTTTTCAGAAAATATTTAGATCAAATACTGGAGTTTTACCTATATATATATATATATATATATATATATATATATATATATATTATATATATATATATAGTTAATATATTATATATATATATATAATATATATATATATATATATATATATATATATATATATATATATATATATATATATATTATTACATCAGCTGCTTACAAATAAAAAATGAAAGTCATTTCCCTATAAGTAGTCAGTTTCCCTTTGTCTGTGTTAGAATTAATTTAGCAACCCTAAATATGGTAAGGTTCTGTTCTATTCATTACTTTTTACATTTTTCATTAACAATCTTTTATAGCACTTCATTCGCTTCAGGCCGACGACCACGACTTTAAATTCGAAAAGCTTCCTATGCAACCACAATTGGCCGTTGCTGGGATAGTGACCCCCGATCTTTATTGTGCTTTTAAGTTCTAACTGGGGGCAAGAAAAAAAACTATGGTTGTATTCAATGTATCAAAACCTCAAATCCTCCAATATATTTAAGTCAAAATCATCTAAAACTTCCAATATCTATATTACTCTAGCTATTTCTTTTTCTCGCTATTAATCATCGAGCGGCCAAATTATTTCTATCACTAATCAAGTTCCTAAGAGATTTGGCGTTCTGAGTTATCTTCTGTAGAAGGAGGAAACGTTCTCCTTCAAATGATGTAGGCATTTCGTATCCGGGGGTTTCCACAAGTACTAGCGAGCAGAAATTGTTATCTTTTAAAATTGTAGTTTAAGAATGCAATAAGATATCTTTGCACTTTACAAAATTTTGTACGTGACAGAAAAATAATAATAATAATTATATTCTTCTTCTTCTTCTTCTTCTTCTTCTTCTTCTTCTTCTTCTTTCTCACTCTGAGTCTCTTCTCTTCTTCTTCTGTCTTCCTCTTCACACTCTTACCTTTCAATTTCATTCTTCCTAAATCTTACAATCCTTGCTTCTCTTTCTATGACTATTTCTTTCTTTCTTCTTGCCTTTTTTCTCACCTGGTTCTTCTTTACTTTCTTTCATCTTCTTATTATCGTCGTTCATTAATTATTATTATTATTATTATATTATTATTCAAATTATACAATGTATTATTATCTACTTTATCGTATTATTAGATTTATTATTATTATTATTATTATTATTATAATTATTAATTGTAAAATATATGATATCTTTATCAGTTACACTATTTATTATTATTCACTTGTTAGTGGGATCTATAGTTTCATTAATTTCTATGACATTTAGTAATAGTTATATTAATTATTATTATATAATCTAATTTATTTTATTATAAAATGAATTACAAAATTGTATATAAAAGTTCATTTAAATTCATATATTTTGAAAATATATTTTTAATAATATCATTGTTATTACTGTTATTATTATATTTATTTATTCAATTTGTTATTTTCTGTAATATAATTATTTAATTATTATTATTATTATATTATTATTTTATTATGTATTATTATTATTATTATTATTATTTTTTATTATTTTATTATTATATATTATTAGTTATAATAATTAATAAATATATTATTTATTATATAGAATATATCACAATAAATATTGAGGAAACAATATACTTAAATTTGATAGCGGAAAAATACCTGTCATTCGAGCTGAATATGAAATCACAAGAGTGACTACTATGGAAAAGCTCATGAAAACAAATTTATATATAGAGGATTTTAATTATTAATTAAGTATATATATATATATCATAGTATATATATATATATATATAGTCTATAAAATACTCTCCTATATATATATACCTATATACATATATTATTTTTATATATTTATTATATTATATATAATTTTATACTATTTATATACTTATCATATACTGACTTATATAACTATATATATATAGTAGTATTTACTCCCACAAATTTATATTATCATAATTATAATATAATATATTTAACCTTATAATATATATATATATATATATATTAACGCTATACTATATTATTCTTTACAATATATAGCTGTATATATTCTATTTTTTATTAGTAATATTACTACCTATATATATATATATACCACCTATATCATAGATTATAGGAACACCTATAAAAGTAAATTATTTATATATTAACAACTGTTTAATAATATATATATATATATAATAACTTGTTTATTATTATATATATTATATTTATGTTCTTTTAGTTTATGCATTTCAGAGACTCAACCGCGAGCAACGCCCACAGAGAAGCGGCCAATCAACTGGGTTACTAATTTATTACTTCTCATTGAGATGTGGTTCATTGGCTTTTGAGCGATATTTTAATTTATTTAAAGAAAATTATTTTTATTGTATATTTGATGAAGAAATGAATATTCAGTCAACATGTTTAAAAGATAAACCCTTTATAAGAATGATCCTTTCATTAACCTAATTCGCTATTAGTCCTAATATTACATAACAAAATCTCATACATTATTAAAAATATTGCATGCATACATTTCCCAATTTATTGTAAAGTGGGAGATTCAGATAAGATATGGGATAACCTTTTAGAAGGTGTTATGGTCCGTAAAGTAGGAAAGTGACAACGGCAAATGGGGCTCAGTTGGGGACAATCAATAAAGATATATTGAACAGATTGCGGGGTATGGCGACGGCAAAATTTGCAGATGGGAGGACATGTAGTGGCTGTGAGTAATATTGGTGTGGCCAATACAGAGGCGTACATGTATCACCTCGTGCAAGCGCTTTCGTCGGTGAGTGTAAGATAACTCACCAGTGTTCAGCTTTAAATTTCTAAGTTTCGACCATCGCTGATCACTCAAGACCAGACGCCTTGTTGGAGAGCAGGATAATAATAATCAGTTGATGGGAGGCGGCCTTATCGAATTGCATCCGGGAAATACCTATAACAGCTCCAAAAAGAAGAGTTTGCTATTTTGGCATCTTTGTCAACGATTGCGTTGCAAGTTACCCCTACGTAAGAGGGAGTCCAACATAGTGATTTGTTTCTTACGAGAGTAGAGTAGCCGAAGAAATTGTTGTACAGCGGATACCATTGTGTTTATAGAATATTGGGCTTTAAGAGCCTGGAAGTCCCTGAGCGAATCTGTATAAATAACATAAGAATGGTCTTGGTTATGGAATAGAATTTGAGAAAGGGCAATCATTATAGCCATTAATTCTGTCGTAAAATTTGAAGTATGAGGGGGAGAGTATAGGAGAGGTTGCGTTCAGGAAAGACAGCAGACGCACCCACACTGTCCCATATTTTAGAGCCGTCAGTAAACACTGGAGTAAATCCACCATGAACTGCGGAATGAGACAGGAATGATGCCTTTAACAAGGCAGAAGGTTCGCTACATTTGAAGAGAGAGATCAGGGCCAGGCAAATAGTGGGAACAGGGAATAGCTAAGGTGTATACCCTTCGTCATAAGAGAACGGCAGCACCTTTTGTAAAGGGATGTTGAGGAAGTTAAGGATGTTATAAACTGTGTGTTGGCAAATTGCCAGTAAGGAGGATTCTGAGGTATCGCTCTCAGAATCGGTGTTAGAGCAGATGGTATTGGGGTCTGAAAGCGAAGATAACTTGTGCACATGATGTATTTCCTTCGAAGAGATTGAGAGTAGAATCACACCGGATTCAACTTCAAGGCTCACCCGGGGGATCGGAGGGCTCCAGTGAAGATACGAATTGCATCGTTTTGGATGGTATCTAACAGGTGTAGTAGAGTTGGGAAGGTCTGACCATATACTACGCAGCCATAGTCCAGCTTCGATCGGATTAGGACCGTGTATAGAAGTAAAAGGGACTTGGGATAAGCACCCCAAGATTTTGAGACGAGATGACGTCTTTTTCAGGAGTTTAATGTGCGGTGCGTATGTTAGGTGGTCATCTAGAACGAGTCCTAGAAATTTGACTTGTGAAGTTATAGGAATGGGCTAACCATATAAGGTTAGGTTCGCGGGAGGAAGGTGGCAAGTTCTTCGATTCCTTTTTTTGGATATAAAATCACGTATAACTGGCTCGAGCGAATTGTGGGTGAGAAATGGACAGCCATGGGAATTACACCCACATCGTGAGTATAAATATTTTCAATGGCTAGCTGAAGTTGCCTTCACATGAGAATAATAAGCTGACGGCAGCTCGAAAAACCGAGGCGAATATATGATAGCGCTCTAGGAATCATCAACATTAACATACGGAAAATTGCAGTTCACACTGGATTGATAGTTATACATGAGTTGTCTATATTGAATCCGGCGATGAAGAATAATTTAAATCTTAGAAACGACA
>JABUQX010115905.1:37500-50000 GCA_015478945.1 Trachelipus rathkii | reverse complement strand
TCTCTTCAATGATGAATTTCCATATGTTCATGAAGTGGCGTTGTCATAAATATAAGTTTTTGTGAAAGTTATATAAATAAATTTTTTACATTCTTATAGTTAAAGGAAAGTTCATAAGAAATTCCGTCCGGCCGGAATTCCGGCCGGAATTTTTTTTATGATTCCGGCTAATTCCGGTTCCGGCAGAACTGAAAATTCAGGTTCCGGTTAACCCCTAATATATATTATATATATATTATGTAATATATTACCTCTTTATATTATTATATTATATATATATATATAATATATATTATTATATATATATATATTAACTAGTCCATAATATATATTACATATACTATCCTATTATTACAATATTATATATATATATATATATATATATATATATATATATATATATATATTATATATATATATATATATATATATATATATAAATAACATATATATATTAAATATATATATATATATATATTATATATATATTATATACTATATATATATATATATATATATAATATATATATAATATATATATATATATATTATATATATATAATATATATATATATATTACACGTTAGAGGAGTGTGCAAAAAATATCAAGTTAGATACTGTGTATATAGCTTGAGAAGACTTTTTGTAAGTTGTTTTCCATACTTTTCCCAAGATTCTGAGTTAACGGGTTTCCCTTAATTCCCGATGATGTAAGAGTGAATTTAGTCAAAATAAAGATGAGGATTGGTTACTGATAATGTCTCTCTCTTACAAAAAGCATGGATTATTTGGGGGCATTCTAAACCTGAATGTCGTCGATATTTTAATTTAATTCACTGTTATTCTTTTGTATTTTGCTCATGCTATTAATATATAGGTTTTTTAAATTTAAAGAAAATGGTGTAACAATTAACAAAAGCATCAGATTAAAAAATAAGCAATCCGCACACACTAGAAATGCCAAAATGTTTATTACGTAGTCTATGCATAAGATATATTTTCAAATGAATCTGGTGTGCGGGTTATATAACTCATCAGTTGTATCCCTCAATTGTTCTGAACAAGGAATCAAAAGGGAAGATTTGTAAAGTGCGGGACTTCTACTTCTCCCTACAAACCATGAAACTCAAAGAGGATATATATATATATATTATATATATCATATATATATATATATATATATAATATATACTATATATAATAATTAATATATATATATATATATATATATATATATAATATATATATTTAATATTATATATATTATATATTATATATAAATATATATATATATATATATTTATATATATATATATATATATATATATATATAGATATATATATAATATATATAATATATAATTATATATGTACTATATATATATATATATATATACTGTATATATATATATATTATATTTATTATATATATATATATATAATATATATATTTATATATATATAATATATATATAATATATATATTAATATATATATATACTATATATACATATATATATATACATTATATATATATATATATATAATATATATATATATATATAAAATATATATATATATATATATATATAATAATATAAATATATATATATAATATATATATTGTATTATATATATATATATATATATATATATATATTATATATATATATATATATTTATTTAATTATATATGGGGTGTTTATATATATATATATATATATATATATATATGTCGGCAATAGATTTGTTCCTTGGGAACCTAGTCTTAATAATAAAGAGGAAGACGAACAAAAATGGAGAAAGCATTCTTTATTTATAAAATCCGGACGTTTCGGGTATTACTTCACCCATCTTCAGCAAAATATTTACTCTAGAAATAATTAAAATTCACAATTAAAATTAAAATCAAAATTAAAAAATAAAAAATCTATATAATAATATTAATATTAATACACCATAAATAAAGAAGTTACATTAAAAAATGGGAAGCAAAGCACATAGATGAAAATTAAAACAAAATCACAATTTCAGCAAAATGGAAAAAACTTTAACAAACGCACCTGACAGAATCTGAGTAAATTTTGTAGCGTACTAAATTACGAAATTTTAATATTGGAAAATTACAGAATGCATATATAGTTATATATAGTTAGTTGGTTAAAACAGAATAATTATTGTTTGAAACAGTATGTTTTATAGTGTTAAACAATAACCTAAAAAAACAATAATAATAATAATAATAATTAATAATATAATAATTAATAATAATATAATAATAATTAATAATAATATAATAATAATAATATAATAATAATAATTAAAATAATAATAAATAACAAATAATGACAATAACAATAAAATAAAATAAAATAAAATTAAACATTAAATAATAATAATAATAATAATAATAATAATAATAATAATAATAATAATAATAATAATAATAATAATAATAATAATAATAATAATAAAATAATAATAATAATAATAACTTATGGTTACAATGATATGAAAATTAACAAGTATTGAATACAATGATGGTGACAATATTAATGTAAAAAAAGCTGGATAGAGGATTGGTCTTTATTTAATTCTGGTTTCAAATGATAAATATATAAACTCTCCAGGATCTTTCTATCAAGAGAGTCACTTGCTGAGGCCAGGATTTCGAAACTGTCTCGTGAGATTGAGTGGCCATTTTCCAAGCTATGAGATCGTATAGACGAATGTTCTGGCGTGGTCAATGGCAAATTAGTTCTGTATGACAAACCCAAATGCTTTGAAACCCTCAAATGAAGTTGTAGACCTGTTTGGCCTACGTAACGGACATTGCAATCCGTACACGTATACATGTAAACTATAGAGGATCTCAATCTGTGGGGTATAATATCTTTAAGCCTGAAAAAGTTGGAAATTTTCATACTATTAGTAGGGATAAAAATAAATTCAGTTGATGGAAATGTTCGGTGCAACGTGGGGCTTAATAGATTTGTCAGCTTTGCAGTATAATGGCCAATAAATGGAATTTTCAAATAAATTCTAATTTTGGACATTGATGTAAGGCTGTCTCGGACGAAATTTATCTTCAAGAAATCTATATACTATTTTAGAAAATATATTAGAAGGGAATAAATTAAAATTAGCAAAATTAATTAAATATTCAATTTCTTCATGGAATTTTTTCCATGAGGTGCAAAGTTTGAATGCTCTGAAAAGCCTGCACTGTAGTGCAGATAATTTGTATTTCGTTGGGAGGAAACTAAAGAAATTCATGCCTAATAATGTGGTAGAGGGTTTTCTATATACTGAAGTAGAAAAGGAACTATTATTATGCTTAATTAAAACGTCTAGAAATGGTAGTACATTATTTAATTCTCCTTCCATAGTGAAAACAATATTTGGATGTTTAGTGTTGAGATAGTTTAAAAACAATGAAGCTTGACTATGAGTTTCAAAAACTAAAAAACAGTCATCTACATACCTTTTATATGTTATTGGTTTATATTCAGTTGGGCATTCGTTTAACCATGTTTGTTCATGGAAACTTAGAAATGAATTAGCGAAAGCCGGGCCCAATGGTGAACCCATCGCCATTCCGTCTGTTTGACAGTAAAGCTCATTATTAAATAAAAATATTGTGTCGTCAGTAGCCAGATCAAGGAGTTTTGAAAACTGTGATCTATTTAAACCATTGATCATGTGATCTGTCGATGAAAACAAACCGTCAACAATAATTCTGCAGGTTTCTTTAACAGGGACATTGGTGAATAGAGACTGTACATCGAAACTAGCCATATAGCAATCATTAATGGAAAGTGAAGTGACGAAATCTGAAAAGTCAAATGAGTTTTTAATGCTGTATTGGTTAACTGTAATAGGTTCTATGAATGGTAGTAAATACTTTGAAAGTTTGTACGTAGGGGAATTAATAGCTGAAAGGATAGGTCTAAAAGGGAGGCCAGGTTTATGGGTTTTTGGTAACCCATATAGTAAGCTTGAGTAGAGCCCGAAACAAAAAGAGAATTCTGCAAACTAGACACACCTTGTTTTTTGAGAGATCTGAGGAAGTTATTAATTTTGTCTTCTATTCGTAAAATGTGTTTGAAAACATCACCAGTCAGACGACGGAATTTGGAAGAATCTGACAATATTTGTTGTATTTTTTCAATATATGAGGTTTTATCAACAATAACGACTCCTTTTCCCTTATCGGGGTCTACAGACAACAATTGATTCATCCCTTCTAAGATTCTGGAATATTTTAAAATCATTGAAAGAAAAAACAGGTGAAAATATCTTTCTACCATTAAAGTTATAAAAAAAAACTTTTTAGTCCAAAATCGTATTTCATCGATACATTCCTGAAACTTATTCACATTATGCAAGTTTTTAAGTTGGTAAACAGACCTTTCAAAAGCTAAGAAATACTGACAGAAATTAAGTTTAAAAACTGGCAAGTTAAAATTTAATCCTAATGATAAAACTCTCTTCTCTGCGTTAGAAAGAATTTTCTTACTAAAATTACACACTATTGAGTCACTATTTACTTCCAAATTGCTACGCAAACCAAGTTTGTTCAATTTATCATTTTGTCTACGGCTAGTAGTTAATTTAAACTGTTCTACACGTTTAGTTATAAAATAAATAATATACTTATAATCAATAAAGGACAGAGATAGACGAAGCTGTGAATTACATGATGACGTTTCTTTATCAAGTTTATCTATCAGTTTACGTTTGAAATTAATCTCCTTAAGTAGTAGCTTAGATATCCATGACTTATAAAAATCACTGTTGTGTAGAGAAGCTTTATAGAGTTTAAATCTCATGAATTTTGGAACATAATTATATGCTTTACATACCGTTAAGAATTGTAGGTCGAGTTTTGCTTTCGTAAGCTTCTTAGATATAGACTCAAATTTTCGGAAAATTCGTAATACGTCTTCATTGTAACGGTTTTTCAATATGTCGGCAATAGATTTGTTCCTTGGGAACCTAGTCTTAATAATAAAGAGGAAGACGAACAAAAATGGAGAAAGCATTCTTTATTTATAAAATCCGGACGTTTCGGGTATTACTCCACCCATCTTCAGCAAAATATTTACTCTAGAAATAATTAAAATTCACAATTAAAATTAAAATCAAAATTAAAAAATAAAAAATCTATATAATAATATTAATATTAATACACCATAAATAAAGAAGTTACATTAAAAAATGGGAAGCAAGGCACATAGATGAAAATTAAAACAAAATCACAATTTCAGCAAAATGGAAAAAACTTTGGAAAATTACAGAATGCATTTATAGTTAAATTTTGTAGCTGGTTAAATTACAAAATTTTAATATTGTAAAATTACAGAATGCATATTATAGTTATATATAGTTAGTTGGTTAAAACAGAATAATTATTGTTTGAAACAGTATGTTTTATAGTGTTAAACAATAACCTAAGGATTATAAATAATGTAATAATATAATAATAATAATAATAATAATAATAATTAATAATAATAATTAATAATAAATAATAATAATATAATATTAATAATAATAATAAATAATAATAATAAATAAATAGATATAATAATAATAAAAAAAAATAATAATAATAAATAACAAATAAAAACAATAACAATAAATAATAATAATAATAATAATAATAATAATAATAATAATAATAATAATAATAATAATAATAATAATAATAATAATAATAATAATAATAATAATAATAATAATAACAAATAGTAACTTTTATGGTTACAATGATATGAAAATTAACAAGTATTGAATACAATGATGGTAACAATATTAATGTAAAAAAAGCTGGATAGAGGATTGGTCTTTATTTAATTCTGGTTTCAAATGATAAATATATAAACTCTCCAGGATCTTTCTATCAAGAGAGTCACTTGCTGAGGCCAGGATTTCGAAACTGTCTCGTGAGATTGAGTGGCCATTTTCCAAGCTATGAGATCGTATTGACGAATGTTCTGGCGTGGTCAATGGCAAATTAGTTCTGTATGACAAACCCAAATGCTTTGAAACCCTCAAATGAAGTTGTAGACCTGTTTGGCCTACGTAACGGACATTACAATCCGTACACGTATACATGTAAACTATAGAGGATCTCAATCTGTGGGAAATAATGTCTTTAAGCCTGAAAAAGTTAATAGGAACTTATGGTTACAATGATATGAAAATTAACAAGTATAAAAAAACAAGTATAAACAAGCATAAAAAACTCATTTGACTTTTCAGATTTCGTCACTTCACTTTCCATTAATGATTGCTATATGGCTAGTTTCGATGTACAGTCTCTATTCACCAATGTCCCTGTTAAAGAAACCTGCAGAATTATTGTTGACGGTTTGTTTTCATCGACAGATCACATGATCAATGGTTTAAATAGATCACAGTTTTCAAAACTCCTTGATCTGGCTACTGACGACACAATATTTTTATTTAATAATGAGCTTTACTGTCAAACAGACGGAATGGCGATGGGTTCACCATTGGGCCCGGCTTTCGCTAATTCATTTCTAAGTTTCCATGAACAAACATGGTTAAACGAATGCCCAACTGAATATAAACCAATAACATATAAAAGGTATGTAGATGACTGTTTTTTTAGTTTTTGAAACTCATAGTCAAGCTTCATTGTTTTTAAACTATCTCAACACTAAACATCCAAATATTGTTTTCACTATGGAAGGAGAATTAAATAATGTACTACCATTTCTAGACGTTTTAATTAAGCATAATAATAGTTCCTTTTCTACTTCAGTATATAGAAAACCCTCTACCACATTATTAGGCATGAATTTCTTTAGTTTCCTCCCAACGAAATACAAATTATCTGCACTACAGTGCAGGCTTTTCAGAGCATTCAAACTTTGCACCTCATGGGAAAAATTTCATGAAGAAATTGAATATTTAAGTAATTTTGCTAATTTTAATTTATTCCCTTCTAATATATTTTCTAAAATAGTATATAGATTTCTTGAAGATAAATTTCGTCCGAGACAGCCTTTCATCGATGTCCCCAAACAAAGAGTTTATTTAAAAATTCCATTTATTGGCCACTATACTGCGAAGCTGACAAATCTATTAAGCCCCACGTTGCACCGAACATTTCCATCAACTGAATTTATTTTTATCCCTACTAATAGTATGAAAATTTCCAACTTTTTCAGGCTTAAAGACATTATTCCCCACAGATTGAGATCCTCTATAGTTTACATGTATACGTGTACGGATTGCAATGTCCGTTACGTAGGCCAAACAGGTCTACAACTTCATTTGAGGGTTTCAAAGCATTTGGGTTTGTCATACAGAACTAATTTGCCATTGACCACGCCAGAACATTCGTCAATACGATCTCATAGCTTGGAAAATGGCCACTCAATCTCACGAGACAGTTTCGAAATCCTGGCCTCAGCAAGTGACTCTCTTGATAGAAAGATCCTGGAGAGTTTATATATTTATCATTTGAAACCAGAATTAAATAAAGACCAATCCTCTATCCAGCTTTTTTTACATTAATATTGTCACCATCATTGTATTCAATACTTGTTAATTTTCATATCATTGTAACCATAAGTTATTATTATTATTATTATTATTATTATTATTATTATTATTATTATTATTATTATTTATAGTTATTATTATTATTATTATTATTATTAAGTCATTATTTATTATTATTTTATTATTATTATTATTATTATTATTTTCTTATTTATATTTTATTATTTATTTTTTTCATTTTATTTTTAATTTATAGTATTGTCATTATTTGTTATTATTATTTACTATTTTATTATTTATTATTATTATTATTTTATTTATTATTATTATTATTATTATTATTATTATTATTATTATTATTATTATTATTATTATTATTATTATTATTATTGTTTTTTAGGTTATTGTTTAACACTATAATACATATTATTTATTCTGTTTTAACCAACTAACTATATATAACTATATATGCATTCTGTAATTTTCCAATATTAAAATTTCGTAATTTAGTACGCTACAAAATTTACTCAGATTCTGTCAGGTGCGTTTGTTAAAGTTTTTTCCATTTTGCTGAAATTGTGATTTTGTTTTAATTTTCATCTATGTGCTTTGCTTCCCATTTTTTAATGTAACTTCTTTATTTATGGTGTATTAATATTAATATTATTATATAGATTTTTCATTTTTTAATTTTAATTTTAATTGTGAATTTTAATTATTTCTAGAGTAAATATTTTGCTGAAGATGGGTCGAGTAATACCCGAAACGTCCGGATTTTATAAATAAAGAATGCTTTCTCCATTTTTGTTCGTCTTCCTCTTTATTATTAAGACTAGGTTCCCAAGGAACAAATCTATTGCCGACATATTGAAAAACCGTTACAATGAAGACGTATTACGAATTTTCCGAAAATTTGAGTCTATATCTAAGAAGCTTACGAAAGCAAAACTCGACCTACAATTCTTAACGGTATGTAAAGCATATAATTATGTTCCAAAATTCATGAGATTTAAACTCTATAAAGCTTCTCTACACAACAGTGATTTTTATAAGTCATGGATATCTAAGCTACTACTTAAGGAGATTAATTTCAAACGTAAACTGATTGATAAACTTGATAAAGAAACATCATCATGTAATTCACAGCTTCGTCTATCTCTGTCCTTTATTGATTATAAGTATATTATTTATTTTATAACTAAACGTGTTGAACAGTTTAAATTAACTACTAGCCGTAGACAAAATGATAAATTGAACAAACTTGGTTTGCGTAGCAATTTGGAAGTAAATAGTGACTCAATAGTGTGTAATTTTAGTAAGAAAATTCTTTCTAACGCAGAGAAGAGAGTTTTATCATTAGGATTAAATTTTAACTTGCCAGTTTTTAAACTTAATTTTTGTCAGTATTTCTTAGCTTTTGAAAGGTCTGTTTACCAACTTAAAAACTTGCATAATGTGAATAAGTTTCAGGAATGTATCGATGAAATACGATTTTGGACTAAAAAGTTTTTTTATAACTTTAATGGTAGAAAGATATTTTCACCTGTTTTTTCTTTCAATGATTTTAAAATACTCCAGAATCTTAGAAGGGATGAATCAATTGTTGTCTGTAGACCCGATAAAGGGAAAGGAGTCGTTATTGTTGATAAAACCTCATATATTGAAAAAATACAACAAATATTGTCAGATTCTTCCAAATTCCGTCGTCTGACTGGTGATGTTTTCAAACACATTTTACGAATAGAAGACAAAATTAATAACTTCCTCAGATCTCTCAAAAAGCAAGGTGTGTCTAGTTTGCAGAATTCTCTTTTTGTTTCAGGCTCTACCCCAAGCTTACTATATGGGTTACCAAAAACCCATAAACCTGGCCTCCCTTTTAGACCTATCCTTTCAGCTATTAATTCCCCTACGTACAAACTTTCAAAGTATTTACTACCATTCATAGAACCTATTACAGTTAACCAATACAGCATAAAAAACTCATTTGACTTTTCAGATTTCGTCACTTCACTTTCCATTAATGATTGCTATATGGCTAGTTTCGATGTACAGTCTCTATTCACCAATGTCCCTGTTAAAGAAACCTGCAGAATTATTGTTGACGGTTTGTTTTCATCGACAGATCACATGATCAATGGTTTAAATAGATCACAGTTTTCAAAACTCCTTGATCTAGCTACTGACGACACAATATTTTTATTTAATAATGAGCTTTACTGTCAAACAGACGGAATGGCGATGGGTTCACCATTGGGCACGGCTTTCGCTAATTCATTTCTAAGCTTCCGTGAAGAAATATGGGTAAGTGAGTGCCCATTTGAATATAAACCAATAACATATAAAAGGTATGTAGATGACTGTTTTTTAGTTTTTAAAAATCATAGTCAAGCTTCATTGTTTTTAAACTATCTCAACACTAAACATCCAAATATTGTTTTCACTATGGAAGGAGAATTAAATAATGTACTACCATTTCTAGACGTTTTAATTAAGCATAATAATAGTTCCTTTTCTACTTCAGTATATAGAAAACCCTCTACCACATTATTAGGCATGAATTTCTTTAGTTTCCTCCCAACGAAATACAAATTATCTGCACTACAGTGCAGGCTTTTCAATGCATTTACACTTTGCACCTCATGGAAAAAATTTCATGAGCAAATTGAATGTTTCAATAATTTCACTAATTTTAATCTGTTCCCTTCCAATATATTTCCTAAAATAGTATATATATACATTTCTTGAAGACAAATTTCGTCCGAGACAGCCTTTCATCGATGTCCCCAAACAAAGAGTTTATTTAAAAATTCCATTTATTGGCCACTATACTGCGAAGCTGACAAATCTATTAAGCCCCACGTTGCACCGAACATTTCCATCAACTGAATTTATTTTTATCCCTACTAATAGTATGAAAATTTCCAACTTTTTCAGGCTTAAAGACATTATTCCCCACAGATTGAGATCCTCTATAGTTTACATGTATACACGTGTACATAGGATTGCAAAGTCTGTTACGTAGGCCAAACAGGTCTACAACTTCATTTGAGGGTTTCAAAGCATTTGGGTTTGTCATACAGAACTAATTTGCCATTGACCACGCCAGAACATTCGTCAATACGATCTCATAGCTTGGAAAATGGCCACTCAATCTCACGAGACAGTTTCGAAATCCTGGCCTCAGCAAGTGACTCTCTTGATAGAAAGATCCTGGAGAGTTTATATATTTATCATTTGAAACCAGAATTAAATAAAGACCAATCCTCTATCCAGCTTTTTTTACATTAATATTGTCACCATCATTGTATTCAATACTTGTTAATTTTCATATCATTGTAACCATAAGTTATTATTATTATTTTATTATTATTATTATTATTATATTATTATTATTATTATTATTATTATTATTATTATTATTATTATTATTATTATTATTATTATTATTATTATTATTATTATTATTTATTTAATGTTTATTTTATTTATTGTTATTGTTTATTTGTTATTTATTATTATCTATTTATTATTATTATTATTATTTATAATTAATTATTATTATTATTATTATTTATTATGATTATTATATTTATTATTATTATTATTTATTATATATATATAGTTATTGGTTAAAACAGAATAATTATTATTGTTTTTTAGGTTATTGTTTAACACTATAAAACATACTGTTTCAAACAATAATTATTCTGTTTTAACCAACTAACTATATATATACAGTATATATGCATTCTGTAATTTTCCAATATTAAAATTTTGTAATTTAGTACGCTACAAAATTTACTCAGATTCTGTCAGGTGCGTTTGTTAAAGTTTTTTCCATTTTGCTAAAATTGTGATTTTGTTTTAATTTTCATCTATGTGCTTTGCTTCCCATTTTTTAATGTAACTTTATTTATGGTGTATTAATATTAATATTATTATATAGATTTTTCATTTTAATTTTAATTGTGAATTTTAATTATTTCTAGAGTAAATATTCTGCTGAAGATGGGTCGAGTAATACCCGAAACGTCCGGATTTTATAAATAAAGAATGCTTTCTCCATTTTTGTTCGTCTTCCTGTTTATTATTAAGACTAGGTTCCCAAGGAACAAATCTATTGCCGATATATTGAAAAACCGTTACAATGAAGACGTATTACGAATTTTCCGAAAATTTGAGTCTATATCTAGGAAGCTCACGAAAGCAAAACTTGACCTACAATTCTTAATGGTATGTAAAGCATATAATTATGTTCCAAAATTCATGAGATTTAAACTCTATAAAGCTTCTCTACACAACAGTGATTTTTATAAGTCATGGATATCTAAGCTACTACTTAAGGAGATTAATTTCAAACATAAACTGATAGACAAACTCGATAAAGAGACTTCATCATGTAATTCATAGCTTCGTCTATCTCTGTCCTTTATTGATTATAAGTATATTATTTATTTTATAACTAAACGTGTAGAACAGTTTAAATTAACTACTAGCCGTAGACAAAATGATAAATTGAACAAACTTGGTTTGCGTAGCAATTTGGAAGTAAATAGTGACTCAATAGTGTGTAATTTTAGTAAGAAAATTCTTTCTAACGCAGAGAAGAGAGTTTTATCATTAGGATTAAATTTTAACTTGCCAGTTTTTAAACTTAATTTTTGTCAGTATTTCTTAGCTTTTGAAAGGTCTGTTTACCAACTTAAAAACTTGCATAATGTGAATAAGTTTCAGGAATGTATCGATGAAATACGATTTTGGACTAAAAAGTTTTTTTTATAACTTTAATGGTAGAAAGATATTTTCACCTGTTTTTTCTTTCAATGATTTTAAAATACTCCAGAATCTTAGAAGGGATGAATCAATTGTTGTCTGTAGACCCGATAAAGGGAAAGGAGTCGTTATTGTTGATAAAACCTCATATATTGAAAAAATACAACAAATATTGTCAGATTCTT
>JABUQX010115905.1:7500-10000 GCA_015478945.1 Trachelipus rathkii | reverse complement strand
AGGAAGTTCGGTAGGCATGTATGTAACTTGATATTGATTTCTCTGGTGCGATTTTGAAGGAAGAATGAATCACAAAGAAGAATGCAGCTTGAATGAAGATACATACAGTGATGGTGATATGAGAACCTCCATTGTAGTAAACATATCACTATTTTGAAAATAATTCCTCTCAATTCTTCTATAATAACCAATACATACATATATAGTAACAGTGGTATGTGATCCCAATTGTATTAAACATATTACCAAATACATATTGATGATGAGTCATTTCTTCAGGTTATCCATCCATATATAGTAGCAGTGGTATGCGGTTCCCAATTGATTTAAACGTAATACCATACATTTTTTTTTTTAAAGTTCACATCTCACGGGCATAGCCCTATTCAAGGAGGGGAACTTCTCTAGGTAATTTCTACCTAGGATCCGAACTAGGATTCGAACCCACGACCTTGCCATGCGACTCCGTCGCTCTACCGTTTGATCCACGGTATGAATATTTCTTCAATTTCAATCAGAGAGCTCAATAGGCGAAGTGGAAGTTTATATGAAGATTTGAAATCTGTCAATCACTTCCTTAGAGAGAGTAGTTGGTTATCATAGTTTCGACGGAAATAGTCACTTTAAACTGAGGCTGATAGGCCTGGGTATTAACTGTGTGACTGATGTTCCTGTCTTCACCAGTCTGCATGGTGTTTGAAGTTTTGTTATTGTGACATCTTGAAATTGGTATTGGTGTCGACGGAAATAGCAACGTTAAACTGAAGCTGGTATGCCTGGGTATTAACGATGTGGCTGTTATACCCGTCTTCACCGGACTGCATAGTACTTGAAGTTTCGTTATTGTTGTTTATTGTCTGAATCATCTATTAGAGGTTTCATCAATTATATTGTGGATGTTGTTTTTGTGACTTCTTTTTTCTTCTTTCTTTATTTCTTTTTTATTCTCAATATAGGTCGTTAGTTCTTGATGGCTCCAAAAAGGCATATGTGGGTTTCATGTTGCTGCTGGATGTTTCTTCTTCGGAGTGGTCTTCTGCTGGGAGCTATTGCTTGTTATATGCTTCTTTTCCCAGGGTAACCAGTTATGTAGTTGAAGTAGTTCGTCTCCGTGTTCTTGGGTTTTTTTTGTTTCGATTTTTTCTTTTTCTTTTTTGTTTTTTTCTGTTTTTTTTTTTTTTAGTTGGTTTTAAGGTTAAGCGACTTATTTTATGGCATTTTTTAGAATCTTTTTGGATTTTAAAATATAAATTTTTTGGTTGATTGATATTTTATTAAAAATTGCATAATAATACATATAAAACTTTCGTTGCAAATAGCAACGGGTGAAATAATTTTTAAGATTAAAAATATAAAAAAAAATATTATAATTTATAAATGTTATACCATAATTATTTTTTTTTTAAGGCTCTTTATGTTAAACTTTTCTTTTCTTTTTATAAATATATTTGCACACTACACACACACAGACACACACACACACACACACACACACACACACACACACACACACACACACACACACACATATATATATATATATATATATATATATATATATATATATATATATATATATATATATATATATATATATATATATATATATATATATATATATATATATATATATATATATATATATATATATATATATACTGATTACTCTCACGGGCAGAGCCCTATTCAAGGAGGGGGTGTAGTCGCTCAATAGTTCACCCTCTAGCGCAAATTACGCAGATGAGCACAGACGCAGGCTTTAAAGTGAAGGAGATTAAATTTAGCAGGAAACACAGAAGATGGAAGAGAGTTCCACAGAACAGAAGTGACAGGAAAGAAGGGAGCACCGCAGCGAACTAGCCTGGAGTTACCAATATTAACACAAAACTCGTGCGCAGATACAGCACCCTTGTGCTACGAGGGCGTCGTAAAGATGGTGGTACGCGAGTGATAAGTTTCCTCGAGCACCTGTCGCTGCGGTACCTATAAAATAGAGATAAAGCACCAACATCGCGCCGCAAAGATAGAGGATCAAGTGAACTGGAAAGTAGAGAACAGTTTATAAGCCTTCTGACCTTTGACTCGACCCTATCCAAAAGCCAGGTGAAACCAGAGCCCCCTCCCCAGATATGAGAGCAGTACTCCATACAAGGGCGGATAACACCCTTGTATAGTTGGAGTAACTGAAAAGAGGAAAAAAAGTATCGCAGTCTAAAGAGAACTCCCAGTTTCTTTGAGGCCGCCCTAGCAACCGTTGTGATGTGAGGTTTCCAAGACATTTTTTTTATTTATGTTAAGGCCAAGGATGTTTATATTGTCAACAGAAGAGACGAGAGAACCGTCGAAAGAGATGGTAAAGTTAGAAGGTGTTTTAGAGAGGGAGATTTGAAGAAGCTGGGTTAAAAGAATTGAATTTCACAAGATTGAGACGACCCCACCCTGAAATTCTATCCAGATCAGCAAGAATAGAATATTAGAATAGGAAAGATTAAGACGAGAG
>JABUQX010115904.1:0-40412 GCA_015478945.1 Trachelipus rathkii | reverse complement strand
TCAAAACTACGCTAAAAACTCAATTTTTTAAGAATTACTAATAATAATTCTCAAAAGTTTTTGAACATTATATGGACGAAAAATCGCTACTCTCCTTAGAGTTCTAAATTATGTTCAACGTGGACAAAATTTAAGAAAAAGCCGTAATTTTAGAAGGCTGTTCTATTTATTTAAACAGGTTTTCAACAACTAATGAAATATTTGCCGGTATTATGAAAACAAAATATGAAATTTCATTAAAAAACGTCAATTTTAGACACCTGACAAACTATTAACAAATTCGCCTTTTCTGCTTTTGAAATTGCATTTCAATGCAAACCACTATCCATTTTTCATAATGCCTGAACACAACTACCGTTACAAAACGCACTCAATCTTTCTAGAATGCCAAAATAATTTCACAAATGTTTGAAACTTAGCGAAAAATCGTCTTTTAAGAGTTCTAAATTTGTAATGTGAAAAGCGCAAGATAAAAGGTAATTTTAGAATTTAAATGTTTCTAAGAAAATAGCTTTTTAACTGAAAAAAATTGAATTAAATTTCTCGCGTATATAACAAACAAACTATTGAAAATTTCCATTAAAAAAACGTCAATTTTAAGGAACACCTAAACACTATTAAATAATTCGCCTTTTCTGCTTTTTGCCAACTTGCATTTCAATGAAAACACCATTATTTTTCAAATCGCTAAAAAATTACCGTTAAAAACTCAATTTTAAGAATTTACCAAATCAATTTCCAAATGTTGAAAATTTAGCGAAAAATCGTTACTTTTAAAGTTTCTAAATTTGTCAATGTGAAATAAGTTTAAGGAAAAGCGTAATTTTTAGAAGGTAATGTTCTATTTATTTAAACAGGTTTCACCAACTAATGAAATATTTGGCTATATGAAAAACAAATATGAAATTTCATTAAAAAACGTTTCATTAAAACAATCTACGTCGTAACTGAATTTAACAAATTCGCTTTTCTGCTTATTGAAATGTGCCATTTCCAATGAAACCACATCAAATCTTTTCAAATGCCCCTGGAAAATAACTGTTAAAAACTCCAATTTTAAGAATTACCAAAACTAATTCCAATTGTTGAAACTTAGGAAAAATTCGATACTTTTAAGAGTCTGCTTCAATTCTGATAATGTGAAAAAATTTAAAGAGAAAAGCGCTACATTTTAGAAGTTTAAACAATTTTTTATTAAAACAGCTTTCACTACTAGATCAAATTTATTTGGGTATATAAAAAACAAATACTGAAATTTCATAAAAAAACGTAAATTTAAGACACCCAAAACACCTATTACAATAATCGCTTTATCTGCTATTTTGCGCCAATTGCCATTTCACATGCAAAACACATTCCATTCTTTCAAATCCCACAAAATACCAATTAAACAACTCTAATTCATCAAAATTACCAAATCAATTTAAACATCGTTGATATTTCAGGAAAGTTCAGTTACTTTTAAGAGTTCTAAATTTGTAATGTGAAAAATTTAACGAAAGAGAGCGTAATTTCTTAAAAGTTTAAAATGTTTACTTAAACACAGGTTTTCTGAACTTATGGGAGTTTTGGCCCATAAAAACAAAACAAATATTTTGAAATTTCATTAAAAAACCTCCAATGAATACAGTTCTCAAAACTGACGCCATCTAACAAATTCGCCTTTCACTCTTTTTCTTAAATTGTCATTTCAATGAAACACATTATTTTTTCAAATGCTAAAAATACCGTTAAAAACTCAATTTTAAGAATTACCAAATAATTTCAAATGTTGAAATTTAGGAAAAATCGTACTTTTAAGAGTTCTAAATTTGTAATGTGAAAATTTAAGAAAAAGCCGCCTAATCTCTTAGAAGCTTAAAATTTTTTATTAAAACAGCTTTTCACTACTAATGAAATATTTGGTATATAAAAACAAATATTGAAATTTCATTAAAAAACGTCAATTTAAGACACCTAAAACTATTAACAAATTCGCTTTTCTGCTTTTTGAAATTGCATTTCAATGAAACACATTATATTTTCAAATGCTAAAAATACCGTTAAAAACTCAATTTTAAGAATTACCAAATAATTTCAAATGTTGAAATTTAGGATAAAAATCGTACTTGTAAGAATTTTATCATTTAAAATGTCTGAAAATTTAAAAAAAAACGTTAATTTTTGAAGTAAAAATCAATTTTTCTTTATGAAAATCTGTAATACCAAATTATGCCACAAATATTTCGGTATATCAAAAAGAAAATATTGAAATTTTCATTAAAAAACGCATACCCTGTTTCAAGACAGCTAAATGAATTAACAAATTCGCTTTTCTGTCTTTTGAAAATTCATTTCAACTGAAACATTATTTTTTCAAAGGCTAAAATATTGTTATTAAAATTAAATTTTTTAAGAACTACGCAAATAATTCATGGTGGCTTGAAATTTCAAGGGAAAAATTGTACTTTTAAGAGTTCTCAAATTGTAATGTGAAAATTTTTCGAAAACACTTTCAGTTTAGAAGTTCTAAAATTTTTTATTAAAACAGCGTTTTACTACTAATGAAATATATAATTAGACTTTTTCAACACAAATATGAAATGATTTTCATTAAAAAACTGCGTCCAATTTTAAGACCACCCATAAACTACTTAACCAAATTCGCTTCCTGCTTTTTTACAATTGCATTTCAATGGCAAACACATTATTTTTTCAAATGCTGAACAATTACCCTTGTTAAAAACTCACATTCTTAAGAAATTACCAAATGTGAATCGCACAACATACAAATTTCCAAATGTTGAAAATTTAGGAAAGAATCGTCACTATAGAGCCCTAAATTCTGTAATGTGAACATTTAAGAAAAAGCCTGCTCAATTTTAGAAGTTAAAATTTTTTAATTAAAACAGGTTTTCACACACTTAATGAAAATTACTTTGATCATATGAAAAACAAATACTCTGCAAAATTTCCATTAAAAAAAAATGCACCAGAAATCCTAACAGCTACTTTCCGCATATATATATATGCTTGTGTGTACTTCCATAATATATTCGCAACACAAATACTGCACGTTTTTTATATATCTAATTTCAAAGCCATACTCTAATTTTTAAGCGCGAGAGAGTGAGTGTTACAATTAGTTGTTAAACCAGATATTCCTTAAGAAACAAATTGACTTACCACATTCTATATTAATTACGCTCTATTACATCATAATATTCGGCAGTGCTCTCTAGCCCTATATACAATTTACGTGAGGAAGCAACTCTTCAAGCCTAAGCTATACTCTTTTTCAAAATTTCAACATTTGAAACTTATTTAGTAATTCTAAATTGCGCTCTAGACGTTTTGTTAGCTGCATTTGAAAAATACACGCTACGTATTGCCCTGCCTTAACTAGAACAATGCCAATTCAGAAAAACTATGAAAATTCGGTAATAAATTTCCGATAATTCTAAAGTTCTCTAAATCCAATAGCGTGTCTATAAAATTAAGGACGTCTTTTTTTAAATGAACAATTGATATAAACATTCTAATAATAGTGGTTGTTTTAATTATGAATGCCCCTAATATGATCCATAGAGTGAGTTTACAATTAGAAAGAATGAAAACTCAAATGTTTTTCTGTAATAAAAAAAAATTATTTAACTTCTATAAATTACGCTTTTTCTTATAATTACTCAAATGCCACATTCTTCTTTATTAATTTTTAAAATCACTTAAACCAGCTACGCCATCTCTTAATGCCTAACTTCTCACACATCCTATGCAAACACAACTTCATTCGTTAAAAGTCTCTTTAACAAACCACAACTTAAGCAGTTTTAATCAACACACACGAAGCTCACACTCTATTCCACACGCATTTGAAAACAATAATGTGTTCATTGTAAAATGCAATATTCAAAATAAACGTGTAATTTTTGCTTTTTTAAGGTTAGTTTTTAAATTGACGTGTTTAATGAAATTTTGCAAGGTTCTTCTGCCTTTTATTAGGGTACAATCAAAAATGGGTTAAACATTAGTATAGAGATATCGGATTGCTGTTAAAATTATAATGAAATAAATTCATTACTTGAATTAATTACTTGAAATTTACGGCTACAACAATTCATATGATTAAATATTTACAAAATTTAAATAGAACTCTTAAAAGTACGATTTCTAATAAATATTTAAAAAAATCTAATAATTATTTAATATTTCTTAAAATTGAGAGTTTATTAATTATTGTATAATTCTTATGTAATGTATTGATTAGGACTAGATTGCTTTGTTAGGAAATCAATGAACTTGCACAATTTCAAAAAGCAGATAAAATCAAGAAACTTTATGTACGGTACTTGCAACAGTAAATACTTTAGATATTCCTTGTGAAATTAAAGTAAGGATTCAATTTAAGATGAAATTTGCGAATAGTCTTTCGGTTAACTTATATGGTTGAGTCCAATATGTTAACGATTGTAGTGTCTAAAAATAACCGTAGAAAATTATATGATATAAAGAAATTCTCTAATTTATTTCTGTTAATGAAGAAATTTAAATGCTTTTTTCACTCTAAATGGAGAATTATATTACACGAAATGACAAAAAGTTGTGAGCACACTCCCCCCCAATGTACGATTTTTTCCCCTAAAAGTTTCCAAAAAGTGTTTAAATTGTATCATCCCACCTAGCGTGTGTTCCCTCCATAATAATCTCTTAACAATGAGAGTCTTTACTGTAACGAGGGTACTATAATAATGCATTTAGAGTTAAAATACATTAGTTTATTCGATTTTGACAATGCAAATGTTACAATAAGCACATGAAAAGTTGAATTGCCGCGCCTTACAAATAGATGGGTTTTAAGGTGTACTTAAAGTAGTTACGAACGTTTTTTGGAAATCCTTCTTAAAGTATTGAATAATGAATTCTAGAATAAAATAACATTCATAATAGTGTTCGTGCAAATAGTGGCATATAATTGAAGAGTGTATATAAAGCTGTATAGTGAATGTAAAAATTTGTAATCTAGTGGCTTCTTATATACAAATTCACCGTCATAGGTTTAATCTGTTCAAAATATATATATAGCGATCTTTTAAACATATCAGATCAAAAATGTAGAAACTCTTGAACTACAGTGTACGCAATGTTCTTCCTACACTGACCTTATGTCAATTACAACATAGTGAATTTTAAAATATGCTGTTAAATTACTAATAAAAAGTATATTGTGAAAGATAGGTTTTAAACGAGTCCAGATTTTGTAATTTAGCCCTAGATATGAAAGACATATAAATATAAATGTGGGAGTTTTCATTGTGAGACTGCAATTCATAAAAAAAGCCAAAGATATCCAAGGCGCCCATTTGAAAATTGAGTTGGGCTCTACCTAAGTAGTAGACGTGAATTTTTATGAAAAATATATAAGAATATATTAGTCCTTTTTATATATAAGCCTTTAAACTAGTTAAGGCCCCAAATATTTCGTAATAGAGTTATTGTGCACCAGATTAATTTAGTTGAAATTTGCTTTTTTTAATATATTAAATATTAGTTAAAACCTTCGATAAACATTACGACTAATTATTCCTAATAAAGTTTATGCACAGTTCACTAATATCGTATAGAGACTCTTAAAAAGCCAAGAATACAAGTGTATAGTCTCCTTAGAGGATGTTTGTAGTCTAAACAAGATTCCTGAAACTATTATAGGGTAATTGTCATAATGAAATATGGAAGTTATCTGGTGTTACGTAATTAGAGGATCAACTTCTGAGAAAAGGAACAATAGATCTACATTGTTATTTCTACAAATTAGAAGATATTGCTAACCAATCCTATCATAAATATAGCACACGAAGGAGAATTACAGACGAATAATTTGTTTCATTTGTTAACTAATTAGTGGTGTATTAGATCTGATCGTTCAAATTGACGGGGATCCCATATGGGGTTTACCATAGATAGAAACAATTAAGAAGAAAGCCCAATGCCACTATTTCCTTTGAAGAATTTTATGATATGTATTAGCCAATGCTCAGTATATGAGTTTATGCGTAAAAATATTTTTTGCGAGTTTAGTGCCTTGACTCAGGAAAAAGCGCTGTTGTTTGAAACTATCGAACTTCACAATAGCCATACCAATACAGAATAAGTGTGTGTCACATATATAAGTCTTATTGTGCAACATATTGAGGTTGAGGAAATCCATCAGTAATAATATTGACCGAAAGCAATTGGCCGTTTTTTTTAAGTTGTTATTATGGCACTTAAGTTCTTAATATATTAAGTAGGTATTGTTTAATTAAGCAGAGATGTGACTTCGCAAATCTTGAAAAACATAGATGAATTGTAAATGCCCCATATTGAAATGCAATCCTCAAAAAGCAGAGAAAACAGGCGATATTTGGTAATAGTTTGAGGGTTCGTATTAATAATTGACGTAATATTCCGTTTTAATGAAATTTATGTGGTTTTTTCGAAAATCATGTTTGTCCCTTAAATTACTTTGTATATCCAATTTGTTAGATATACCATCTAATTCCCGAGAACCGGTGAAGAGTGTATACTCGTGTTGTTCAATAGAAGCAAGTAAATCTTGGTGAGACTTCTAAAATTACGCTTTTTCGTTATGAGTAAGGGTGTTGGTACCATGGACAGTCCCGCATAATTACCAAGTTACGTAATCTCTTTACAAATAGTGTCCGCTGATTCTTTTATGTCCTCCATTAAAGTTTTTTCATTTACATTGGAAATTCTATTTTACGCTAATTCTTATAAAATGTAAAGTTTTTAAAAATTTATTTATAAGTAAATTTATAAATTATGCAAACGGTCTCCAATTTTAAATTGATGATTTTCATTGAAATTTCAACAAAACTTTCATAATAAAAACAATTATCAGAAAAGAGTCTGAATTTTGTTACATAGTTCCTTGAGCTGTCTTAAATGACGTATTTTTATAAAATGAAATAATAAATCTATAAATATATGATTAATTTTATTATAACCAAATATTTCATTAGTTGTGTGAAAAGCTGAATTTAATACTTAAAAAATAATTATTTAAACTCTTACTTTATTTATTGTCTTTTTCTATATATGGTACAACTTTAAATAAAGAGACAAATGCAATAACTATTTGCCATAATACATATAGTTTAAGCGAACCCTTCAAAGATATGAATACGATTCTTTTTCATATATTTTCCAAACATTTGATATGTGGAATGGGCGTGACAATACTGAAACGTGGTAAGTGATATTATGAACTTTTCTCTACAAAATAAAATTTTGATCCAAGACTACTCTAAATAAGGAACGTGTTTACGATCTGTAAAGTGCGTATATTTTGTCTAAAACAAAAATAAACAAAAGAAAAATAGACGACATATTTTAAATAGATTGTTTTAGATCCACCCAAAGGAATGTCTTTATTATGATTTGACGTTTTTTAATGAAATTTCAATAATTAGTTTTCCTCAAACCCTAATTATCTCGCATATCTTATTTTGAAGTTTAGTCATATCTGAATAATATCTCTGGCTATAGATTAATAAAAAATTTAAATCAAGCCTTAATTTCTAAATAATGAGCGAAACACTTTTTCCAAATAAACCATAACATTAAAGCAATTCTACACAACATGTATAACTTATACTCGTTCACAAAGATTCCCCTTAACTATTTTGTCAACTATAATTCTATCCACTATATGCCTTGAAATTTATTTCCGCCGTAAATTCTTAAACTGTTTCTAACGGGGAGGTTTTATGACAGCACTTTGAGAGAACAAGGAGAGACAACCTAATGAATACCCGTTTCAATTTTAAAGTTGACAAATAAATCTCAAAAACCAGCTATACATGTGAAGTGTAATAATTTATTAATATGTGTCTCTATTAAATATGATCGGGTTTTCTTATAATGAAAAATTTCCAAATTTACATTTTTATATTTTGAGCTACATGAATAATTATACAAGTATTTATTTACTATTTCTAATGTCCGAAACTCTTTGAATAATCGGAAAAAATTAATTTTAATCTTTAAAATTTACCTTTTCTTTAAAATTTAATCACATTACAAATATTTTAACATACAATTCTATGAGATTTACATTTTTTCTTAAATATTCACATTTTAGAATATATTTAAGCGTACTAATCATTAATCATATGATGATTATTATTTAACTGGATAAGGACTTAATATGCTTTTGAAACAAATTTATGTGTTTTTTCATGAAACAGCAATTTCATTAAAATATGCAGAAAAGCGAATTTATTAACTTTAAATAGTTTTTAAGTGTCTTATATAATGAAATAACGGTTTTTATTTAACTGAATTTTGTAACAAAAAAATTTTATTATTTCCAAATTATATTTCTAAAAATTATGATAAGTTTGTAAGTAGTTTTAACTAAATAAAAAAATTAATTAACTTCTATAAAATTACCGCTTTTTCTTAAAATTTTCACTTATACAATTTTTAGAACTCTTAAAAGTACTGTTTTTCCTACAAATATTCAACATTAATTAAATATATATATATTTATGCCGTAGAACCCCTAAAATCCTGAGTAATTTCCTTTAGTCACTGCGGTGACTCACTCAACAGTAAATACTTAATGTTAGTTTCAAACAATCTCTTTCAAAACACAGATTAGTATGTTTGTTGTTCTCATTAGGGTTAAATAGTATTTATGATCTGTCTCTTATAATAATTTGATCAGCGTTTATCCTTTAAAGCTATTATCTTTCTCAGGGTTTTGTTCTTTCACCTACAATGCTAAGACCTCCATTTCATTAGTGAGTGAGTTGCTCACTTTCTCTTTTATCCTTACACTAGTTCCCTAACTATCTACAATACTATTAATTATACAAGACTTTTAAATCCGGTTCGAAATTTAATACTAAGATAATAACCAAGGACTCAACATGTGCCCAGATTCAACCGTCGCTCTAAAAGTCTCAGCGCATTTTTCCAAATTTAAACATTTGAAATAAGTATATTAGGAATACAATTACGTGCTAATAATGTTATACCGTCTCTATTCTGAATAATCTGTTACCGCAATTTAGCATCTAATAGAAAGGAAATGGCTAATACCTTGGACTATTTGCAAAATTGCCTCAAAATATCTCAGCAAAAGATGACAAGAGCCATATAAGCGAATTTTGATATAATAGTTTTAGTGAAGTTAATAGTCCTAAATTGATTCATTTTTTTAATTATAAAATAATTTTCATAAATATTTGTTTTTTATATACCAACATATTTCATTAAATAGTGATGTAACTAGTTTTAATAAAAAAATTTACTTCTGAACGTTCTTATAAAAGACTTCTTTGCAAAATCTCCACATTACAACTGTTGAAATATTGATTTTAAAAGTACGATTTTTACCTAAATTTCAACATTTTGAAATTCTATTTGCTTGCTTCACAGGGGTATTGTTGAATCCTGACGGGGTATGATGCATTAATGATCTAATAATAATAATATTATTAATTAATGTTATTTTCATATGAGCCGAATTTAAAAAAGCAATAAAGCGAATTTGTTAATAGTTTTTAATAATTAATATATATATAATTATATAATAATATAATTGTGTTTAAAATAAGGAATTTTTAATGATCAAAAATTAACTTTAAATATAATATGTTTTTATATACCATATAATTCATTAGTTGTGAGTAAGACAAACGCTGTCTCATTTATTAATTTAAAAAATTTTAAAATAAGTTACTATATACGCTCACTTTGCTTACTTTTTGGCATATACGAGATAGGTAATTACTAGAACTCCTTAAAAGTACGATTTTTCCTAAAATTTCAAAAACAGTATTTGAATAATTATTTTTGAATCAAAAAAAATTCTTTTTATTAATCTTGATAAGAGGACAAATGATTTTTCTACTTATTTAGATAACAAAAAAAAATGATGTATTATTTGGCCCCTAGTGCGTCTCGATTAAGGAAATTTTGCACCTTTCATAAGACAGCGACGACCCAACCGCGGAGTTTCTGTTAATAGTTTTAGGTGGCTTGCCCCCTTGTCTCCTTAGAGGAGTGACGGAAATATTTCTATTAATGTTAAGGAATATCCTCCACTATTTAAGTTGGCAACCTGGAAGGATTGGTGAATATAGAAGCCAAAACCGTATTTTTGCTGATATAATATAAATAGTCTGATTAAAAGGCCTTGTGTTTATATATACCTAAAAAAATTATATATATAAATTGTTGTTTCAACATCATTATTAAGACTATATTTATAATTAAGATTATACTATTATATTCTACAAATTTTAAAGAACTCTTAAAAGCTACGGACTTTTGACCGTTTCTTGAATTTTTAAACATTTGATAATTACTTTTGAGGCTTAATGCTTAAAATTGAGTGTGTACACAAAGGAGATTTTTCAGCATATTGATAATATACATAATGTGTTTCATAATAAAATGCAATTCAAAAAACAGAAAAGCGGATTTGTTTCTAGTTTTAGGTGTCTTAAATTGACGTTTTTTAATGAAATTGTCCAATGAGTTTCGTATTTCAACAAATATCCACCCTAACCATATTTCTGGCCCATTAGTTGTGAAACCCTGTCTTTAATAAAAAAATTTAACTCGTAAAATTACGCTTTTTTTCTTATAATTTTCAGACTTCATATTTAGAACTCTTAATAGTTACGATTTTTCCTTAATTTCAACATTTCAAGTTTGCGCTTTCTATTTTTGTTTATAAAATTTTAAGCTTGTAATATCTTTTTAGCATTTTGCAAAAAAATGCAGAGTGTGTTTCGATCTGAAATGCAATAATAAAACTTTTTAAAAGTGGAATTTTGGATAAATGAGTAATTTTGCATCTGTGTAAAGTTTTGTAGGACCAACCGATAATTTAATTCACACCAGTTTGTGGCACAGTTCAAATCCCCAAAATATTTCATTTCATGCAGTCAGAATTGAAAAGTCGCGATAACTTTTTTTAATATTAATTCAATCAAAAATCAAAATGATATTTTGGAAGCATGTATTTTTGAGAATGATATACTTTTTATTTATTTATTTGAATCAATATTTTAAATACTCTGCAATTGTGTCGCTTTTAAAGGGAAATATTTCAAATTTTTGGAATTTTTCCAGTGAACATAACGATAACGATAGCGATAGGATATACAAAAATTAATTTAAATATAAAAATATGTTTCTTTCCCAATTATGCAAGGTCCGAAAATTTCATAATGATCGGATTAATATCAAAATATTTTCGAGATTTTTCGTTTTAAGATCTCGAAATGAAAATTAATGGAATATTTGCACTTTGCCACTAACTGGTATGTATTATGGAAAAACTAAACTTCTTAATTTTATAAACATGTTTTATCTGTATAAATTTAAAGTTTAAAGCCATTTCAATAAAGTGTGTAGTAGGAGTTTAATAATTAAAAATAATTTATTCATAATTTTTTTATTCTACAGTAATAAGGTTCGGATCAATAGGGTCTTTGAGGAGATTCCTCATATATATATATATATATATATATATATATATATATATATATATATATATATATATATATATATATATATATATATATATATATATATATATATATATATATATATATATAGAAATATATATATAAATATATATATATATATATATATATATATATATATATATATATATATATATATATATATATATATATAAGGTTCAGAAATATATATATATATATATATATATATATATATATTATATATATAAAGATATGTATGTATGTATGTATGTAGATATATATATATATATATATATATATATATATATATATATATATATATATTTATATATATATATATATATATATATATATATATATATATATATATATATATATATATATATATATATATATATATATATATATATATATATATATATATATATATATATTTTGTATATATATATATTACATATATATATATATATATATATATAGTAGCATATATATATATAGCATATATAGTTATGACATATATATATATACATATATATATATTTATATATATATATTTTATATAGGGAATAGTATATATATATATATATATATATATATATATATATATATATATATATATATATATATATATTTCTAGGCGACAGGGCTAGCAACCCGGCCCTTTACGTTTTTTAACTTGAATAACTCCTGGACCAGCATAGGAAACTTTACCCCAGAAGCACGATCTTCAGGAGAGCTCTGGAAGAACGAGTTTAAAGGCCAAATGGAAGAAGATGCTAGTTTCATTGAAAGGGTGAAAACCCTACCTGAGTATATAACTCAAGGACTAGCATCGAAAACCATTGCTCCGAGAAATAGTTTTCTAGAGTGCTCAAGGATCAAGAGTTTCGAGGCCAAAGAAAGAAGATGCTGGTCCAAATGATAGGGCGGAAGTCCTACCTCGGAGATGGTGTAGAATGTGTAATATATATATATATATATATATATAGTTATATATATATATATATATATATATATATATATATATATATATATATATATATATATATATATATATATATATATATATATATATATATATATGTATATATATATATATATATATATATATATATATATATTTTTTTATTTTGTATAAGAAACATATATAAGATATATATATATATATATATATATATATATATATATATATATATATATATATATATATATATTCTCGATGTAAACCAAATTTATATAATTCCTTAAAGTAATTTAACTATTTTCTGAAAGTAATATTTCTAATGTTTGAAAGCGATTTACATAATTTCTGGAAGCATTTTATCTAATTTCTAAAATAAGGTGGGTTTTCTGTGGGCTACAAAATTTTGTGATCTTTATTACCGGGATTACCTAATCCTACCTATTATGTACAATAAAACTACAAATTTTAGTACAATTTTAATAATAATAATAATAATAATAATAATAATAATAATAATAATAATAATAATAATAATAATAATAATAATAATAATAATAATAATAATAATAATAATAATAATAATAATAAAAATAAAAATAAAAATAAAAATAATAATAATAATAATAATAATAATAATAATAATAATAATAATAATAATAATAATAATAATAATAATAATAATAATAATAATAATAATAATAATAATAATAATTAAATACTTTTTTCTTCTTCTTCTTCTTCTTCTTCTTCTTCTTCTTCTTCTTCTTCTTCTTCTTCTTCTTCTTCTTCTTTCCATCTTTTTTCTTTCCCTTCTTTTTCTTTTCCTTCTTTTTCCTTTCCTTCTTTTTTTAACTTCTTTTTCTTTTCCTTTTTTTTCTTCTTTTTCTTTTCCTTCTTTTTCTTTTCCTCTTTTTCTTCTTTTCTTCTTTCTTTCTTCTTCTTCTTCTTCTTCTTCTTCTTCTTCTTCTTCTTCTTCTTCTTCTTCTTCTTCTTCTTCTTCTTCTTCTTCTTCTTCTTCTTCTTCTTCTTCTTCTTCTTCTTGCTAATATAACTCCCATTTTCAAAAAAGGAGATCGTAAGGTTCCGAATAACTACAGACCAATTAGCTTGACTTCTATAGTTGGTAAAATTTTTGAAGCAATACTAACTAATAGGTTAGTTGCACATCTTGAAGATCATGGATTGCTCAAGAATTCCCAACACGGTTTTAGAAGAAATAGATCATGCTTAACAAATTTGCTAGAATTTTTTAATGTGGTTATTAACGATGTAGATAACTATAAATCCTTCGATGTCATTTACTTAGACTTTCAAAAAGCATTTGATACCGTCCCTCATCAAAGATTATTGGAAAAGCTTAGAGCTCATGGTATTCGAGGAAAACTTTTAAATTGGATTAAAAATTGGCTTTCGGATCGTCAACAACGAGTCGTTATCAATGGTGAATGCTCTGATTGGACGAATGTTACTAGTGGTGTACCCCAAGGATCTGTCCTGGGTCCAATACTGTTCATTATATATGTAAATGATATAGATAATAATAATATTTTAGGCAATATTTCGAAATTTGCAGATGATACGAAACTTGGAAATCGCATAATATGTGAGAAAGATTATCAATTACTCCAAAGCGACTTGAACAAGATTGTAAATTGGTCAAAAACATGGCAAATGAAATTTAATACCGATAAATGTAAGGTTATACATTTTGGGAGTAGGAACAATGAATATGATTACAAAATAGATGACACAGTTATCAAAGTTGTCAGTGAGGAAAAGGATCTAGGAGTATTAATTAATAAGGATTTAAAATTTATGAAACAATGTGCTGAAGCTGTTAAAAGCAAATAAAGCTCTAGGATTTATTGCCAGAAACTTGAATATAAATCTAAAATATATTCCTTTCTCTATAAAACATTAGTTAGACCTCATCTGGAATACGCAGTGCAGTTTTGGAGCCCATACCTCAAAAAAGACATAGAAAAAATTGAAAGAATTCAAAGAAGGGCAACCAAATTAATCCCTGAATTGAGAGGTAAATCATATGAGCAACGACTACGTGAATTAGATATCCATTCTTTAGAGACAAAAAGATTGAGAGGAAAATTAATAGAAGTTTTCAAAATACTAAATAAATTTGACAATGTCGATTACAGGCAATTCTTTAGATATGATTTTAATGATGTAACACGAAGTAATGGGCATAAACTTTGTCATAAACGATTTCAAACAAATATAGCAAAGAATTTCTTCACTTACGATGTAATTGAGAAGTGGAATAGTCTCTCTTATGAAATAGTGAACAGCGGCAACATCGATTTATTCAAGAAAAAGTTAGATAAACACTTTAAGGAAATTGGTTTGTGAACATCAATTCAAACCGAATCTTCCTTTATTAAAACGATAGAATTAGATAAGGTGAAATCAAACGAACTATTGAGATCATTTGATAAATGTTAAAAGTACATCTTAAAAGAATTAGGGCGCCGAACTTATATTGAACAGTTTTAATGTTTACCCCTCAGAGGTAAATTTACCGCAAATGTTTACCGCTGTTCTAGCGCTCTAAGTCGGTGGTCGCATTGATCACACTAACATCTTAATTTGTAATAACAGCTTTGATGTTCGCCGCTTAGAGGGTTATTTCTAACGTTCTAAGCCGGTGACATCATCGATCACATTATCATAATATTTTGTATTAACAATTTTGATGTCCACCACTTAGAGGGTTATTTCTAACGTTCTAAGCCTGTGACCTCATCGATCACACTATCGTCTTAATTTGTAATAACAGTTTTGATGTCCACCACTTAGAGGGTTATTTCTAACATTCTAAGCCGGTGACATCATCGATCACACTACAATAATATTTTGTAATAACAGTTTTGGGGTTCACCGTTTGGAGGGTTAATTATAACGTTCTAAGCCGGTGACCTCATCTTCCCTCAGACTAGCCTTGAGTGGACTGTAAAGTCTTTGCTAGTCGGTGTTCTGTAGTTCTGTAGTTCTTCTTCTTCTTACAACTTAGATGGTTATTTCTAACGTTCTAAGCCGGTGACCTCATCGATCACACTATCATCTTAATTTGTAATAACAGTTTTGATGTTCACCGCTTAGAGGGTTATTTCTAACGTTCTAAGCCGGTGACATCATCGATCACACTACATTAATATTTTGTAATAACAGTTTTGGTGTTCACCGTTTAGAAGGTTAATTATAGCGTTCTAAGCCGGTGACCTCATCTTCCCTCAGACTAGCCTTGAGTGGACTGTAAAGTCTTCTTCTTCTTCTTCTTCTTCTTCTTCTTCTTCTTCTTCTTCTTCTTCTTCTTCTTCTTCTTCTTCTTCTTCTTCTTCTTCTTCTTCTTCTTCTTCTTCTCTTTCTTCTTCTTCTTCTTCTTCTTTTTTTTCTTCTTCTTCTTCTTCTTCTTCTTCTTCTTCTTCTTCTTCTTCTTCTTCTTCTTCTTCTTCTTCTTCTTCTTCTTCTTCTTCTTCTTCTCTTTAATTTATAAATGTAATATTTTTTTAAAATATCTTAGTTCAAAAAATTCAAATATTTTTGCTTATAACATAGTCTTCTAGGTTCCAACTAAATAACGTCTGAGTTATTAATTTTGAGTTTAAAAAAAAAAAAAGTTTTATACCGTTTTTGTATTTTATCTTTTTTTCTGTTTCCCATTTACATTTTATTTATTTATTTATTTATTTATTTATTTATTTATTTATTTATTTATTTATTTATTTATTTATTTATTTATTTATTTATTTATTTACTTATTTATGTATTATTATTATAACTTTATAGTTACAAACGACGATTTTTTTCTATGTCTCATTTTTTTTCTTTTTCTTTTTAAGAGGACTTTTTGAATATCGAATATATCATGCTTTTTTCACGTACTTATTGACATAAAATAAAATTAATGTCTGACATGACAAGGATCATAACTTAAAGATATTTGTATGCTAAGTCCATTAACAAACATACACACACATATATGCATACATACATACAGATACATATATGTATACGTAGATACACACATATATGTATGTATTCATGATAAGCATTTGTAATGCATATGAGTACTCAAGTAGATATAATGTTTTACAGAACTGTGCATTCTATAAAAGGAATAGTGACATGATAGACTATATTATTTATTCATTATATTCATATTACAATATAATACATTCATTTTCCATTTTTTCCAAACTTATAAATATTTATTGGAAGCGGTGATGAATTGTATGCTTCACGATTTAATTTCAGCTCATTGCAACCGACGAATAATAATTTGGAAAATAATTTTTTGAAAAATTTAAAAGATTTGAATATATTTTTTGAAACGTCAGCTTGTGTGTATATATATAAGTGATTATGAATCGAAAGAGAGAGAGAGAGAGAGAGAGAGAGAGAGAGAGAGAGAGAGAGAGAGAGAGAGAGAGAGAGAGAGAGAGAGAGAGAGAGAGAGAGAGAGAGAGAGAGAGAGAGAGAGAGAGAGTATGGCAAGAAACTAGCAGTTATAAGTACCTCCTCTGGAAATAGCTTGCAAATTTAAATTTAACTAACGGTTAAAATTTTAAGTACAATATTTGCTTTTTGTAGGTTAAAATTTTAAGTACAATATTTGCTTTTTGTAGATATAAATTTATTTATATAAAGTTGGGTAACCGAATATTAAAATGAAGTTAGATTTATAAAAGGAAACAATTTAATGAATCTCATTAAAAAAAATATCCTACAAAATATTGCAACATTTTTATATACTTGCATGGGTATGGGTTAATCCATGGACTCGGGCTTTCATTGGCCCACGACTGGGAATAGGAAGGCAAATGACGTTTATAACCCTATATGAAATTAATGCTAGAAAAGTAATAACGGAATTCGTGTGTGAATTCATATACAGTTTATGGACTATGATAATATATTTGATAAATAACTCTGAAAGAATTTACTCAGCTTCGAAAAGGAGTTAAATCTTCAAATCCGTTCCTTGCAATGAAGTTGAGCGCATGTGAATCACAAAACTGATGTGAGAAGTGAGGTTCTTCAGCTTTGGAAACATGTGAATTAATTGTTGCACAGTTTGCTAAACTGGCTTAGGAATATTTAAATGCCTTTGCATCCAGTAGCTCGATTGATAGGAACTTTTGTAATGCTTTAATTACAACTACTTGTAAAATTTAAATTAAGCAAATTAAGCAAATTTAAAAGAAATATGATTGATCTTAAATTTTGCTTTGCAATTTGGAATTTTAAAATCTCCATTAATTCAGATCAGAATCTAAAAACCTTTTTACTTTCGAAATAAAAAAAAATAATAATTATCAGCAAAATTACTGTTTGTTGTGCTTGTTATCAGGTAAATTTCGAAGTCGGAGTAATGAAAGAGATGGCTTCAAAATATTAAAAAAATTACTGACTGAGTGCGAGGAGGTTAAAAAAAATGTTCTAAGGTGCGTGCGGGTGTAGGTGAATGCAGCAAAATATTAACCCTAGGACGTTTCTAAACTATATGATTTACAATTTGTTTACAGCTAGTAAAAAAAAAATTTAATGCATATATAAAAACATTTCCTAAAAATAATTATAATCTTATTTAAGGAAGTAGTAAACTTGCATTATTATTGTTAAATCATTTCTATTTTTTGGATATTTATCTAGTTGTCGCCATTTTATATTTTAGTTAATATATTTAAACAATGTTTCAAAAGTTAAATTATTGCAGCTTCGTTAGACATATTTTAGTTATTCCCTTTGAAACCTTATTTCTGATTATCTCTTTCCAGTCATTCTCTCTCTCTCTCTCTCTCTCTTCTCTCTCTCTCTCTTCTCTTCCTCTTTTTTCTCTCTCTCTCTCTCTCTCTCTCTCTCTCTCTCTCTCTCTCTCTCTCTCTCTCCCGTATCACTCTCTTTCTCTTCTTAGCATCTGTTGTCGAAAGGAACTGTTCATCCTTTAAACCTATTAACAGTGATGTTTCTGAAGGTTTCATTCACTCATATATCCACTTTCATGCCGATGACACTACCTTGCATTATTATTTTCATTTGGAAATTTACTTACCAAGCAGAAGGTATTTGATGCTAATAGTGTGAAATTGGATCAACTGACTTCTGATCATTCTTGCATATCTTATGAGAACTAAGAAAACGTTATTGTTTTCAATAACTTAAAGCAATTAATTCATCAATATACCCAACCCAATCTTCCACACATTTATTACATATCCTTCGAAAACAAAATTCAAAATCTTTCGTTTTGTTTACATAGTTTTAATTTCTGGCTGTTTTTTTTTTTTTTTTTTTTTTTTTTTTTTTGAGACGAACACTCTCTCTATCAGTAAAGAAACACCTAAGAGGTTAGGGTTTCTAGAGCAACTTTAAAAACTTTAAACTTTCTTCACATCTTCCCAGTAACTTGCATTATACAATTATGCTGCCGTTCCTCTAATGGAATACAAATTGCACGTGGGAGTGATTGATCTACAGACTCATATTTCCTTGAAAGGCTGTAGTTGTGAACTTTTGTTTCGTAAACTTCCTATTTTCACTGACGCACACTGCCCTCTTATATACAATCGCTATTACTGTAGAGTGTAGATAATGCTCTTCTAAATTTTTTGTCCACATCTCTTCTTTTTAGGAAGAACGCGTGTGATTCACATTTCCATACAGTTTAATCTTCTCTCTGATCAACACTCTAACCCAAGTTCATTCTTTCATGAACATTATCTCTAAAATCCGAAACATTCTTCTCATAAATTTTCCGAAACCTCCTTCAAATTACAAAGTTTGAAAAACCATATTTTGGACACGCCAGAATTTAACTGTAAATTATAAATACCTTTCTTCTCTTCTTGAGGGTATCGTGTTTCCCCCTTGTCTTTTTCTACCAGAGATTCTATACAAAAAAGATAATAATAATATATACATTTGAAAGATCGTCACTCATGTGAACATGTAAATGGATAGAGAACAATAGAAAGAGCGATGGACAAACAATCTTAGATGAATAAATACATAAATAAATTAAAAATAATTATTAGATAAAATGATGAAGACAGGTAGATAACTTGTTGATTGGTAATAATAGGTAGTTAGATAGTACATAAATATAACTAATGACCAGATAGATAGTAGATTGACTGATAAATTATTACAATATACATATATATATATATATATATATATATATATATATATATATATATATATATATATATATATATATATATATATATATATATATATATATATATATATATATATATATATATATATATATATATATATATATTTATTGTGCGTGTGTGATAGGATAAAGTGGTGGGAAAGTGAGTTGTTAGAGTAGGAGTTGATCTAAGAAAGGGTTGTGATATGTCTTCATGGTTATCATGGTAATTTAACATCTTTATATATACTGCAGCTAAATGATATGTCTGACGGAATTGGGCTGATATAAACCTACATGAGGATAATTAGGGTATCAGCTGATGATATTGTGTTATTGATTGATTCAAAAATATATTACTGATTTGGTGCTCGAGATTAAAGGAATACTTACTGGAAAAGGCTAAAAATTAACCTTACTAAACAAAAATGAAAATTAGTGCAAAGCTCAACATGGCTAGAAAACAAAAAGCGGAAGTTGAAAGCCTAGTGGGAAAAAAACTTTCTTCAGGTATTAAGGATTAGGTATTAGTATTAAGTACTAGGTATTATTAGGATTAGGTATTAAGGATGGATACTGGAAATTTCGGAAGGATGAAAGAAAAGATGGATTGAAGGGGTTGCATAGAGTGAAAGAGTGTTAAATAGTCTTAGATAAATATGGAGTAAGGGAAATTTATCTGGGAAAGTAAAAATGAATATGTTTTAGTACATATTTCTTCAAACTGTCTTATATTGATGTGAATCAAGGACATTAAATTCTAAAATGAAAAAAAAAGATTGAGGCTTGGTAATAAAAGGATTAAGAAATATTTGTTGGGCGAAGAGAAGAAATAAGATCAGAAATGTAAAGATAAGAGATATGTGTGTAACAGGGTTGGCCGAGCACCGAAATTTTGCGCACCGCACCGCACCGCACAGCAGCAGGGTAAGCGCACCACGCACCGTGCTCCGCACCACGATCCGCATCACGATCCGCACCGCACCGGTACACTGGATGTGTGTAACGCACCACACTGCACCAAAATGTGCGCACCACACACAGAACCGCACCGCACCGCACCGCACCACGCCACAGCGCACCGCACCGCACCGCACCGCACCGCACCGCACCTGGTGCGTCGGCCAACCCTTGTGTGTAGCTAGGAGAGATGTATGGTGGAAAGAGCAAATCAAGGGGTTCAAAGATGGCATAGACACATCCTTAGAATAAATGATGGAAGATTGACTGAGAAATTTGAGGCGACAGGTAATAGGGAAAGGGGCAAACCCAGTCATTGGTGGCTTAATGGAGTAAAGGTCCTATCAATAGAGAAGGGCATTAGTGTACATGGAGGAATTAGATTGACATTAAATTTACCTAGAGGAAAGAAGTATATGGGACATTCTTTCAAAGGTTACAATTAATAGAACAACCCAAAAGGGATAAAATTACTTTAGCATTCTGGATCTACAAATGACAAAACCAAGCAATTATGTATGAGACGCTAATAATAATAATAATAATAATAATAATAATAATAAGAGTAATAAGAGAATGTGTTCCACTTTAAAGTTGAGATAGTCGAAGAATTTAGGAGAGTCAGTAGAGTTAAGAACAAATAAACTGAAAAGATGAATTTAGTCACAAATTGACAACAGAGAATTTGTCTCGTGATTTGCCAAGAGAACATTTAGTCATAAGGAAGATAATTTAAAATTTTCCATATTAGAAAAATGAGAACCAACATCGGTCTTTGTATAAAAACCTAGGATAAAGAGAAAGGAGTAAAATACGTGATTATTAAGACATTCACTAGAAGAAGAGAAAGAGAAAAGTATAAAAACACGAAGACGGGAAACATCTAGGGAAAGATGTTCAAAAGGAAGGGATAGAAAGAAAAAAAGGTAAATAATAGAGATAAAGAAGAAAGAAAAAATAGAAAAGGAATGCTATCGACAACAATAGTTAAAAGAAACTAAATAAGAAAAATAAAAAGAATAAAAAAAGAACGAATTATTGCTAAAAAATATATTTAATTTTTAGACTACAACTTACCTTTATAAAATTATACGAAAAATACGAAAAGGATAAGAAAAGATAAAGAAAAAAAAAATAGATCAACAAAATAAAAGATATAAGAGAAGACGAGATATAGAAATAGTATACTAGATAACAGATATATAGACATCCCTCAAGACACGATGATGAAACTGTATAGTAGTATATATTAAGGAGGTTAGTAGTTGAATCGAGAGAAATATAGATATGTAATTCCTAATCCATATTAAGACTGATAAAGGTCAACATGATCCGATACGATAAGCGAGCAAGTCAAAGGAGTGAGTAAGATAGAAGAAGAAAAGTGCTACTAACTTAACCAATAGAGTGTGTGTAAGAATATGGAGTCACTAAAGGAGTATCTGATGGAAAGGAATGTAAAAATAGATAAATATATAGATAGAGAAAGAAAGAACATATAAATTCTATATTGAAAAGAAAGTTCTAAAAAAACAAAAAAATTATATTTGTCTAAAGTTATATGTTAAGATAGATAAGAAAGAACTACAATCTGACCCAGAAAATAGTATCATAAAGAGAACCATAGAAGATAAGAAGAAGATTAGAAAAATAGAAAATTACTTGTACCTTCAAATCATATATACTAAAAAGAAAAAGAAGACGCGAAACAAAGAAAAGAAAAGAAGATGGAGATAAAGAGAGAAAAATAGAAATAAGAAAGAGAAAAGAGATAAAAAATAATCGATAAACACGTCGGCAAAGAACAGGGCCCAGGCCAATGCGAAATGAACCGTATCCTCCGCCCGCGAGCGAACGGTCAGAGCAAACACCCCCATCAACGGAAGGTGCCCTCACATCACGACATCGGTGGACTGTGTGTATATGTAATAAAACAGGAATAAGAGAAAATAAATAAGCATCGAAAACGAAAGAAGTAATTACTATAGTCGGAGCGTTGGGCATCGATGAAACTTGTAATGAAACGTTTGATTTATAAAAGGTATTTAATTTGATCCTCAGATCAACAAGCTCAAATAGATTATAAGAAAAAGAGAAAAAAAATCAATGTGATCAAGTGAAGAAAGAGGAAGAGGAATAAAAAAGAAATAAAAGAAAAGAATATGAGATAGATAGCAAAGGATAGAAGAAGAAGAAAAAAAAAGAAAGCATAGGAAAAAATTGATACAAAAGCTAAGGAAGAACGACGATTGAATAGTTTTCAAAAGTGAATTATCAGATTGCGGACAACGTATTAAGTAAAAAAGCGAGACCTAGAAAGAATAAGAAGAATTAGAGAGACAGAGAAGCGTATAAAAGAAAATAATAAAAGATAGACAATAGAGGAGAGATAGGAGAGAAGAAGAGAGCTAGAGAAAAAAGACCACTAGAGGAGGCTAGGAGAGATGTGAAGAGATGATAATGTCATAAGATTGATGAGGAAGATTTGAGTTACCTCATTAGAGAAAAAGAACTGAGAGATATTTTAAGAGATAGAGAAAGAGAAGAAGAGTAATATTTGAGGATAAAACCGAATAGCATAGAGAAAGAGAAAAGAAAAGAGACATTCAACGATATAGGAGAGATGTCTGAAAGAAGAGATAGAAAGGAGGGGAGAGGAGAGGAGAGAGAGAAGATAGAGAGAAGAGTGAATGATAGTGTATATAATGATGAGAAGAAAAAGCTACCGGCCGCCACCGTCTCAATGGACCACACGCGTGCCAGGAAGCCGCCACCGCGCGGCACGCCTAACACACAAAGAATTGTAAAGTGTCTCTGTCTTTCGATGTAACGTCAAAGAAGAATTTAAAATGTATTAACTCAAAATAGAGAAGCCACTAGTGTGAGTGCGTGAGAATCTGCTCTCTAGAGGCATCCGAGAAAAACACCCAGAAGCGCGCCATGGGCCGGAAATGACAGCGGCGTTGGCAAGAGAACAGTGCTAAGGAACAGATGGTAATGGGAAGAAGTTAGGGGTGCACCGGAGCTGCCGCGGGCGAGGGCAAGGGCCGCGTCGAGACAGGGGTGGGTCAGAAGAGAAAAGGGGGCGCAGAGGAAAGGGAGGGGGCGGCGGGTGAAGGAACATGGAGGCGTGAGGAGTAGGGGGGGAACCATGACCTGGTGGGAGAGAGGGAAGAGGGGGGTAAAGGATACGAAATTTACAACAGAGAAGAAAGAATATAATATCTTCCTAAATGAAGTTGTGGAAGAATAACTGGATTATATAGGTATTTGAACGGCAAATGCTTACTTGGAATGGTGAAGAGCGTGATCGAGAGATAATATGAATGAATAATTGTGGTATTTTGGAATACCTATGCATGAGAGTATACGATGGTAAAAAAGAATTGTATCTTTTATATATAAGTATGTTATCTCACGAATAGATTAAATTACTTAACTGCAAAATTCATTACTTAATACGCATAGAGTGGTATAAATTGTGATATAGCTAATCTTGATATATTATTAAATCATAAGAATTAAAAGAAATATATTTATATAAATTATATACTTATATAAGTATATATAATATATAATATATATATATTTTATTAATATATAATATACCATATCACATAACCCCTAAGAAAACTTTTGACCACCCAAATTGGATTTTTAATACGATTATAATTTATGAAATCCATAAAATTTTCTTATATAGAAGTTAAAAGTGCAAATTAATTTATAATAGTTCTACTTGTTTGTAAATAATAATAATATAAATACATTAATAGTATATATATGAAACTTTAAAATTTCGCATTTCCAATCAAATTATATATAGACTCATAATATATATATATAGTATATAATATAATATATATAGTATATTAAAAGTATATATAACTATATATACTTTATAATAATATATATATAGATATCAGTATAAATATATATAGTATATAGAATATATACTACTAGTATTATATATATATTATATATATACATAGATATATATATATATAATAATATAGGTGATAATATATATTATACTTTATATATTATAGTGATACTATATCTAAAATTCTCGGTGTATATAAAGCTAACATTCGGAATCACCCAATATTATTAATAAATGAATGTATTTTTAAAGGTATTTCAATTTTTTTATAATATATATTATATATATCATATCTTTCTTAATTTCGATATATACATCACTATGACTCAAAAATATCTAAATATATATTATAAATGCATCTGTGCAAATATAAGCAATTACATGATTAAATATTATTAAATTACAAACTGACAATAACTTTTATCATAATTTAACTTATTATATGACAAACAAATCTAAACATAATTCTATGCTCTCAAATCTGTTCTAGTCCAACGTGAAGCTATATTTATTTCCATTAAATGATAACCATTTCTATAAGCACACAACAACATTAACACTTGCTTAGTGCTTATCAGCCTGTCGCCCTAATAGAAGCCGAGGTAATGAGTTCACGCACATTAATAGCCATTCATAAATCTATCTATTCATTCCTATCTATTTCTCAAAAATATATTACTATCAAATTACATCGTAAGATATAATAAATACGTGAAAGAAACAAACATACATTAAATCATTTAATACATTTCTTTCTACATTTCTTTTACGAAAAATGAACAGTTGTGCCTTCATAATCTCTTACGTGAGCAAATAAAATTTTATAATTCTCACTAATTGTCATTCTGCTATTCGTCAAGGATAAAACCGTTTTTTAACTACTAAAGGATAGGCGATAATTCACACCCATCTATCTACTAAGGAATGTAAGCAGAAGCTTGATTGCCTTACACAAAGAAAAATACAATATCTTAAGTACAGACAACCAGCAATACTCTCAATATGAGCATTTATCGTATATAACACTCTATAATTTGCGAAAGCAATAAATTCTCACATCACTATCACAGACTGTGAGATAAAACTCAATGTTGTCTGTATTCATTTAAAACTCAAATTATTAAAAACACACCACATCACATTTATCTATCATCAAATCAATATTATTAGATTCCACTGGAGTTAATCCCCACCAGAGAAGAATTTTGTTTTACTAGTATTTAACACGTCTGTTTTTTTCTCAGCCAGTTAGAAATCGCCGCCATGACAATCACTATTTCAATAATGCCGATATACAACCTTTCATCATCCCAGATCACCACATCAAAAACCGTACATTTCAGAGAGCAAAAACAATCCTACAAGATTGACAAAACATAAACCTCTGAACCCATGTCTTTGTTCTAATGCAAACAAAAAGTAACAAAGGAATCCAACACAGTATCCATAAAAAAACACCATATATCTGACCACAAGACCTCAAGATCTAGTATCCTGCAACTCTACAAACTGTAGCCGATTAGGAAGATAAGACGTTAAAAATTCCCCACAATGCCTCTAACCAAATCTTCTAATTTTTCGAAAAGTATATTCGTATGTTCAACCACAATGATAAACGTCTTTTGAATAGATCCATGAAATAACAGAAATATCGTCATTAAAAAAAGTACATTTCAGAAATGCAATCAACTCTATATCTCCTGACAATCTGCAGACGAATCTACATGAGTAACTAAATATCTAAATTATTCTCCTAAATCCATGACTCGATATGGATAAATATATAATATAAAGACCCTTCAATAAATCTACTAACTCTATTTTGAATTATTTTATTTTCAAAATTCAATAAAATTTGGCTAACTAGATGGGTATTGAATTTTCAAGCGCATCCAACTTCGCTAATACTTTCTTGTAAATGGTACTCTCATGCTATCTTTAAGATGAGGTCCGAATAAAGTACCCTCAAGAACACACTTATTAAAAATAGGTCAGCAATGTTAAATAATCGTAATAAAGTGGATTCAAGAACTCTTCTCTAATAATTCAACGACCATAATTTAGATTATATATAAGAGTAGAAATATATATTAATTATTGTAGATATATATATATATAGGTAGTATTTGTATATATATAATTAAGATATATATTATATATAGTTGGATAATTTTTTATATAATATATATATATATATAACTATATATAGATATATATAATTGGTAAAGAAGGTAAATAGAAATTCCCGCTGCTGATATGCCTTTTCAAGCGCCTTCTCCGAATAGGTTGCCAAACGCGCTGAATTTATTTAAAAACTCAGAAGTTAATAACAAAATCATAAAACATAAACGATACGTAACTAAAGTGGATCTTTTAATGTTTTGAAAGATATCGTTTTTAAATCATTCTTCTTTTTTTCTGTATCTTAGAAGTTCTTTCTTCACCAAGTTATGACGAAAGTAGCTTGTTGCGCGATTATGTTTTTTTTGTTTTTGTCTGTTTTTGTTACCTAGTTATTTCTTTGTATTTGTAATTATTGCTTTATATATCATAGTATTATAATATATATATATATTATATATATAATTATATATATATATAATAAATATAATGAGATATATACTATATATATAGATATAATATAGTATATTATATAGTATATATATATATATAACTATATATAAATATAATATAGTATATATAATAATATTATATAATATAAATATATATATTATATTTATATATTATAGTATTAATATAATTACTATATTATATATTATATATATAATAAATAATATATATTTATTTAATTATAATATAATTATTAAATATAAGATATATATAAATATATATATATTATATTATATATATATATATACACGATCCACCACTCACGGCAGGCCCTTTCAAATGAGGGGGCAAGAAGAAAATAAATAATAAAAAAAAACAATAAACAAGTGAAAAAGAAACCCACCCCAGTCCCTGCCTAACCACAATTCCTCAGTGGCGCTGATGTGGGACTTAAAGAGAGAAAAGATTAACTACTGCATGAAAAATAGATGAAGCAAGGAGTTCTACAAAAAAAAGATTTTTACTAGAAAAAAGAGCACCACAATGAGTGACCCTTGCAGCCTCATAATCACACAATATCATGGAAGTAAGGCACCTCAATACTTTATAAGATATATAATATTAGTATATATAATTAATATATAATATATATATTATATAATATATATATATATATTATATATATAATTATATATTATATATCATAATATTGTGTGGGATGTGTGTTGTGTTGTGTTGTGCTGTTGTGTTGTGCTGCTTTGTTGAGAGAGGTAAATTCAGTTGTGTTTGTGGTACAAGCAAGACATAACGGGTAATTGCAATTTTGCCTTGACTGTAATTTGAGTTGCATTGACGTTCAATCAAACAGAAATATTTATTTTTCGTTCTTTTAACTTCATTCAAAAAAGAACCTCAGGATAATATATGTGAAAATACAATTCATTTAATAATTTCGTCCATATGGTATTTGTATTTCGGAAATAAATATTTTTTACAAATAAGCTCACATTAGGTATGAGAAACAGACATGAAAAAAAAAAAAACAAAGTTTTTTTGTCTTTCAGTTCTTTTACTTTTGTTGTTAAACTCTTGCTGTAAGTTTAAGGAACCTTCCACTGGATCATTAAATCCCGGAAGGTTATGAAAAAAATTTCTCTTTTTTTGATTTTTCTATTCTTAAAATCTAATAATCTCACTTGCGTTTTCCTATTTTAAAATCATAAAGATACAAACTAAGTTCAAAAACTTAAAAATCATTAAATACATAAAATGCTTATTATAAAAATTGGCAGATAATACTTACCTTTTGTATTTCTTCCCAATTATACTTTTCTTATTAACCCATAAAGAAATCAGAATTAAGTTAAGTAGACGATCTAACCTCCCATTGGCGTAGTTTCCATGGTGCTGCTTCCAATAAAAGAGTCACAAATAAATCTACCGTTTAATTGGAAATAATAAAATAAGACAATAGTAGCAAACTACTAAGATGTATTATGACTGAGTTATGAGAATATATATTATATAAGAGTATATATATATACTAGTAATGAGGATATATATATATATTTATTAATGATATATACTATATATATATAAATTATATATATAATATATAACACTTCACTAATATATATAAATATATATACTACACGAAGTAATATAATATATATATATAAATATATATATATATATTATCGGTTGAATTCATAAAGTTTCCTATATATTAGAGTCCCTATAAACTCATAAATATATATGAACGTATATAAAATAATAATAATGAGAGTACCCTTTTAACGAAAAAAATATTTTTAAAGGGGGAAATAAAATATATAATATAAGATATATATATAAGAGGGATATTATATAATATATAGTATATAGTAAGAGAAATAAGAAGAATAATAGGACAACAGTAGAGTAGATATTTAATATAAATAAGTATGTATATGAGAGAAGAATAGATATAGATAGAGAGAATAATAATATAGATATATATATATATATAATATTATATATATAACTATAAATATATACTATATATATAGGTGATATAGGGTATATATATTTAATAATATTTATATATATTAGGGTATAATATTGTAATAATATATAAATATAATCTATATATAATTAGTAAATAATGTATATATATAATAGAAGTTAAAAACATTAATCTAGCCTATTTAATTTTTAATATTAATTAATATATATATAAGTTATATAATATATATATAAAGGAGTATAGTATATTATATAGTATATTATAGTGATTATATATGATTTTTTGAGTTTAATAAAGTATAAAAAAAGTAAAATGAATTTATTAAATTGGAATGTTATTAATTTAACTAATTTAGTTAAGGTTTTTAATCTTACCGATTGGTAAAATTAAACTTAAAGTATTAACCTATTAATAAAAATGAGGTATATTATACTATATTCATGTAGAAAATATGTATAATTATTGGGAGTATATAATGAAGTTATAGATTATATATATATATATATAATATATTTATATAGCAATATTATGTTGCTAAATATATTTAATATTATCATTAACATGCCAGTAAAATTGTGTGTGTTGTTAAAAATCATTTGGTTGTTTAGAGAACGAGAAAAGCCTCCTAAAATGAAGCAAAAGGAAGACAGACCCGCCCGCCCGCACGAGGGGGTATGTAAAAGCCCTTGAAATTGCTTCAACTCAACAAATTGTCAAATATAAAAAGGATCAGTTGGTAACTAAATCTCTACTAATAAATAATAATAATAAATAATAATAATAATAATAATAATAATAATAATAATAATAATAATAATAATAATAATAATAATAATAATAATAATAATAATAATAATAATTATAAAAATTTAAAACATTAATCTATATCCATGGCAAACTTTAAGTCTTGTGACACGGTTAAAAAAATGCCCAAAATGGGCTTCAAATCTACCATCATCTATTTATACAATAATAATGTTGAATGTTTGACAATTTAATTATGAAGAGATAAAATCACCAAAACTTTAGTTGCATTTTATAAGTTATAAATTTAATATAAAGCAGTTAATTAAATCTCTCTCTCTCTCTCTACTCTCTACTCTCTCTCTCTCTCTCTCTCTAATATATTATATATATCATCTATATTATATATATTTTCTTATAATAAATGTAGATTTATTACAAATGATTAATATAATATTTTATTTAATTTTAGATGGTGATAGCTTAACTTGCCAATTGAGTTCATTATTCTGTTGATAGATCTCCCCTTAGACTACTCCCCAATTCTTATCGCAATCCAACAAAAACAACCTAATTGCACTTCATTTAAAAAATTAATACCAAATACGAAAGAGCAAATTGGTAAGCATTTGATGACAGTATAGAACAAAATTTGAAAACATTCCAAATAACAAATTTTCGGTCACTCAATCAAGCAATACAACATTTTAATAGAATAGTTCTCAAGGCTTCCAAACAATACATCCGAAAGGGCTACCGTAAACAATTTAACACCAATTATTCATCCGAAATAGCTACCCTAATAAAACAAGGAAACATCCTCAGCCAAAATAGACAACCAAACCACAACTGAACCAAATCACAGACCATAACAATAAAATAAATACATTAAGTAACACAAATCAAAGAAATTTCTGGAAGCAATACACCCAAAATCTGAATCATAAGACAAAAAAACAGCACAAATATTCCGCACAATAATGAAAAAATTCTATATATCACATACCCAACTCCCTCCAACATCCAACGAAATCTTCAAACAAAACAATAAAATTCCTAGTTCAAAAAATCAATGTCATATCATAATATTACAAAATTAAAAAAAATAGCCATATTCACACAATCCCCACTAATAGACAAATAATTAAACGACTTAAAAAAAATTAAAACCAATCTAGAAGTACTCAACAAAATTTAAAAAAAAAATCAAAACAAATTCATAGCAATAGGTCCAGACCAAATATCTAATATCAACCTCAAACATTTGGGAACCAAGACTATCGTATCCGTCACCCAAATGATTAACGTGGCATGGCAAACTAACACTTTCCCTCTTCCCTGGAAACACGCCCATATAATTCTTATACTAAAATCAGGTAAGCCACCTAACAACTCAGCTTCATACAGATCAATTTCACTGCTCTCCATAATATACAAAGTAGTGGTAAAATTAATACTCATTAGAATCCTACCCTATATTCGTCTATCTAACACATTGGAGGCTCGTCTATATGGACTACGGGGCTGGAGCCGCTCCAAATTAAAAATGCCAGGCGTAGGATGTTTATGGAAATATGAAATGTTTGTCAAAGAAAAGTAAAAAGAAATTTTTTTAAAACAATTTAATACATAAAAAAATAGTCATCAATAAAGAAATAAGAAAAGAATGCTTTTTGCAACAGCAAATTGTGCGTACTATATTTTCTTTTAAATATATCCAATTATATAAAATTTGGACTCCTTTATTTCAGCCCTCAAAAAAGACCAACTTTATTGGTTCTTAAAAATAAGACAAATATGGCAACAAAAAAAAAAAAAAAAAAAAAAAAAAAAGAATTCCAAATTCCTATAGTAGTTTTATAAAGTTGCTAGTTTGGCTTTTTTGAATTTTATAGCAACTTGGAAATTAGTCTCATATAAAATTGTATTTCAAATTTTAGGGGGTTGCTAGTTTTGTCCTTTAATGTCCTTCTGTACATATAAAGATATATATATATATATATATATATATATATATATAATATATATTAATATATAATATATTTATACTAATATATATATATATATAATATAATATATATATATAATATATTATAAGTATACTATATAGTAATATATATAAAGACCTAAAAATCAGTCTATTCTTATGCTATAGTGGGCTACTGGGAGTGGATGTATTTTATTTATTTTTTTTTTAGTTGAAAATTTATTTTGTAGTATATATAAAATCAATTTTTATTCATAGAAAAAAATAATAAATTTATCATGAATGCTGATGATGATGATTTGCATGTGCATGTTTAATTTGAAATGTGAGCCCCATATGTTATTGTTAAAATTACTCTATGGTTTAAAATTTGTAGATGTTAACATTGAACGGAATTAACAAGTTTTATTTTCTACTTTTGCCTCTAAACCTTCAAAGAAGCGTAAGAATCCCTTCGACTATAGGCGATTCGTACCTAGGGAAAAATCTGATTGTAGGAAAATTCTATCGAGGTTTCTAACAGGCCTCGCCTGTCTCGAGAACGATGCTACCACACTGGCCAGGGAGAAAGTATGAGAAAGGTCGAAGGGACGTGAGAAAAGTTATTCACCCAAAAAAGGTTCATTTTAACTAATAAGTTACTATTATTTAAGCGTCGTTATTAAATAATTATGAAGAAATGATGTTTTTTTTGTTTCTTGCATTAAAATGTTCCAAATTCAAAAATAGTATCAGGTTTTTTGGTAGCATCCTAGGCGTCAGCTATTCGCGGACGCTGGCATAATATATATATATATATATATTATATATATATATATATATAATATATATAAAAATATATATATATTATTATATATATATATATTATATATATATAGTATAGTATAGTTATATAGTTTTGAAAATATATTATGATAATCATATATGAATCCTAGAAAATATGAGGCGTCAATATTATTACCCCTCGGTGTACAATTTCTAAATGTGCAATACACCTTGCCAAAAGTACAAAATTTTATTGCGGGTGAATTAGCTTGTAGCCAGTTCACACTTTGGGTTACATGTAAATAGCTGCTATTAAAAACTACAAAATTTAATTTACCACAAATATGGTATCAAAAAAAATCTTTGGAAGTTTTTTTACAAATTGACGTACATTTTACATTATATTTCAAAAAAATATTAAAAAATTAAGGCTAGCGAAAATTTTAATACGGAATCTAAAAATTCGTCGTTTGTGTAGTCAGGGATATCACTATCGATGTTTTCTTCCGATTTATTGTATATCGATCGCATTAATATATTTTTCGATGTTATGCGAATCAAATAAACCTATTATTGGAGCAAGCGCACGTATCTCAATAATGTTCCGAGTAAGTATTTTTCAACAGCTTGCCTGGAATACCAAATTTTTTAGCAAAGCGATCAAAAATAATGAATGCTTTGTGACGTTTCTTCTTAAGTCAGCGAGGGACAGCTCATCTTCTACCCGTTGGAATTTCAAGAGTAGAACTGTTAACGCTGCTAAGGAGATGAAAGATAAAATAATTGAATGTTGAAGCATATTAGAAGTATCTAAATCAAGAGAAACTGGATCTGCAGCAGCATGCATTAAGAGAGCTCTGAATGATTCCGAATACGAATTTGGTTTCACTTTTTCTCAAAAGTAATGCCTAATGTTGACATTATGTTTTCTCAGTTGTCAAAGGAGTTAAGATCAAGTATTTCTTTATAGATTAATATCATACTAAATTAGACTGTTCATTTTCGAAATTTATCGTTTATGGCGCAGTACAAGAGAAAAAGTATTTCGATGAATTTGAAATTTCTATTCACTACTCTGGGGCATGTTCCGGTCTAAAATTTTTGGGTGGCATGGAGCATTGCTGCAAAAGAAATTTGTGACGTTTTTTTGAGGTGGGAAATGCAATGTAGGGAGAGGTTTAGTTCACTAAAACCATCTGGAAAGCCTATAGTAAACTTCTGTCTAATGAACAATTTCTGATGAATATAAAAAAACATTTTCCGAGCAATGCACTCGATCAAGCTGCTTACCCGAGTAGAAATTGTTTGAGGAAAAGGAGAAAACCTGGGTGAGAACAGCAGAAGCTCTTGCCGTTGTTTTATGTCAGAAACAGAGGAATATAAGTGTCATACAGAGCTGAAGAGAGCCCTTATTGATAATTTTTTTATCCATGCTATAATGTGAGCCGATGAAATAGTCTTACCCAGTTAGATAACAATATTTCAAATACACCAGACTGCTACGAAGAAATTGTTAATTACACACTCGAGATGACGACCGACAGAAGCCAGAGAGGATGGTTTCGGTCGAACCTATGGAGGAGAATAAAAACTTTATTTAAGCGTTAGAGTACCATGGGGGGGCCAACGAGGAATGAATGCAGTATTAAGATTAACGATGGCTATTACAGAATATTTCAAGGTGGACGTAAATGGTACTGAAAAATACCTATAGACTTTCAGATGGGAAAGATAATAAGGGTAATTTAAAACACTTTTCGATACATTCTAAATACTCGGGCGAAGGAACAAAATCTGATTTTTAAATAAAGAATATCGTAAATTATTATTAAATAATAAGATACGTTTGAAGATTAATAGTATATATAATATATATATATACTATATATATATATATATAAGTATAGTATAATATAGCTCTAAGATATATCCATAAATATAATATTTATTAGTTATATAATTATATAATTGTGAGATAGTAAATAGTATATTTTATGTATAATATAATATATTATAATATGTACCTATAAATTAAGGTTTACCATATTTGGATGATCTTAAATAATCGGACGCACGTCACTCGCGCAAATAGTAGTATATATATATATGATAGTTAGGTGGAAAGAATTGATGTATATAATATATATATTAATATATATAATATATATATATATCATATATATATTATATATATATATATATATTAGTTATATTATAGTATTATATTATATTATATATTATATATATATTATATAATATAGTATAATATATATATATAATATACTATATATATATAGTATATATATATATATAATGGTATATATATATATATATAGTATATATATTAACTTAACCGCTTTATTAAGGCAAGGAAGTATCAACAAAATATTTTTCAGGATAATGTATTGTTTTTAGGAATAGCAGATTTCACCAAGCAACATTCTGTAAAATTCGGAAAACGTATAATCGAAATTAAATTTGTTTATTAACACTGCTTTTCAAAGTTTTCACAGACAGTTGAGTTTTTTCACTTGTCCAAAATCAATTTCATAGCAGAAAATACTCTGTGTTCGTTGGAGGACGTCATGTATCCTGGGCAAGTAAACAAAAGAAGATAATTCAAACCAATTTTTCAGTCTATATGTAGGAAATCAATTCCGTATGTCGAGCGATTTTTAGCATTGAAAGTGCGAATGGAATTTCGACCAACAAATCCCCATGGAGATTTTTCTTGAATTCCCAATTGTCCCAAACATTTCAATGGGGGTCACATGAGCTAAGGTTTAACGAACACATATCGTCATAAAGCTGCGAAGTCTCGACAGTCTATTGAGTATAGTAGGGATGAAGTTCGAGAATAAACTTAAGAGTTTCTGCTACTCCTCCCAGCACGGTATTCTCTTTAGTGTTACCCAAGTAAATTGTTTTAAGTTTTTAAGTTGATTGATCCATATTAGATAAATAATCAATATAGGCGAGAGTTTAGTTGGAAGAGTAGTGTTGATGAACATACTTTTTTAAGATTTGCAAACTTCTAAGATTCCAGGCCTTAACTCTTCTAACCATATGTTTGAAGAGATGACGTTGACAGCTAATGAATATGAACAGTCTTAAACGGCTCTTAGCACGCCATTATTATTTTTGGTAAATCAGTTTAATGCTGACATTACGTCGAAATTGTAATGTTATCCCTGCAATCTTTTAAATACAATATTCTGATGTGATAGAAGGTGGTACTGCCAATGACTGTAAGATAAAGTAAAGACACTTGCTTACAGATAAAGGATTTTCAAAAAATCATTTAATATCACATAAATGGCATTCTATCTAGTATTGACTCATAATAAATGCATTATAGGGGTCAAAACATTGGTAGAGAAGACGTTCAAACGCGCAGGGGAGTAATAGGTTATGTCAAGCCGGCATCTGGTTTTGCTATATCCTAATATTGCTGTATTCTTGATAAACAAATTCACAAGAATTCGTTAGAATGTTGTACCTCTTATTGTGTATAGGTGATAGAAAATGAGAATATATTTTGAAACGATGCCTTCAATATCAATAAGAAAGAGCATCATCAGCTGTCTGAATAGTGTTGTGAATGATATGAGCAGAACATCCTATTCCAACTAAACCATGTCCCAAGTCCTCCTTGAGTTTTGTAAAAAACATTGTTAACGCCCTTCCTAGATATACCCCCAAATTTGCAATTAGTATTATCTGCGCAGAGAGCTTATTGTTTTTTCTTTTGCATTCATATTTTTAAGACATTCAATTAAAAAATGCAGATATTGTGTTAGATGTTTCCGAGGGCAATTGATTTTACTTCTAAAAGTTTTTCATCTGAATCCTTTTAACAGGTTGAAATATCTAACAAGTACTGGGGAATATTTTATGTCCTTGTGATTTGAAGCGTCGGTCAACATAATCGAAATAAAATTGGCTTCTGGAATATCAGTCTTGCAGTTCCGATATAGCTTATTGGAGAGTAAAGACATTTAAACAATTCCTCCGCTTTTGTACGGCCACAATGTAAACTTAGCGCTCAAAACAAGTCCTGATTAAGTTTGAAGAGCATCCATAGATTTGAAAGATTATTTATGCTTGCACTTAAGTGAGAGCAAATGCGCTCCTTCAGCCCACGCGCTAATTTCATAGGTGTCTAATTGGTCACCAAGAATAATTAGTATATCATGTTTCTGAAAGAATCGGTGTGAGAAATGGTGAACGTGACGTGCAACTATGGCACGCGAACAGTTCATGATCCTGTTTTTCCTAGTATGTGATTTAAATTATTGGAATGTGTTTAGAGTTGTAATACCATTTTTAGTGGTATGAAAGCTCGATATTAGAGAGCTGGGGGAAAAAAGACATGATTGTTGCAACGAACAACATGATTCGCGTAAAGGTCTTTTTCATATATGTGTAGTGCTTTTTAAAAGGTCCTTATTGAAAACACATTTCCTCGTTGCCTTTGTTAGCGGCCTCCGAGTTATTTCAATTTAGAGAATTTTAAATTTTTCAACAGGGCCTTTAAAATTTAAAAATCAGACTTTAATTTAATATAATATCCTAATTTAATTACACTGGTACTATATATATAAAATATATATTATAATATATATATATATAATATAGTAGTTACTCAGACAAACTAGTATTATGTATATAAAATTAGAAAGCATTTAGGAAAGAGTAGTAAAAATATAAAATATATATATATATATATAATATTATAGGTGTATAACCCTGATGTTAAATTTGTGTAAGAGGAATAAAACGGGCCTCCCGGACCCGTGAGTGCTAGGGAGAAATGTATTGTGTAGTGGGATAATAAAAAGAATATTGTGTTAAAAGGGATAAGAAATTTTTTAAAATATTAATGCGATAAGGTGATAAAGGCGTTGAGTAGCAAAAAATAAATTAAGGATTTTATGGAGATCCACTCGCAACTGGCACTGGTAATAAGGAGGCGTAAGGGAAGTTTAGGACGGGGCGTCAAGTCGGGATCCCTCAAAAAGTACCCATTGCTGTTTCGATGTCATTGTGGAGCAGAAAATATAGTGATATATATATAGTAGGAGGTAACCCTAGTAGAATAATAATTATTATGGGGTATAGGAAATCAAAAACAGATACGTAGTAACGGGTGAACTTGATTGATGGTAATATTTCAACGATTGTTAGTAAATTAATCAAATACAATGCAGTGAAATATTTAGAAAGAATATATAAAAAGATCATTATATATTTATTTATATCAATTCCTGTGTGAGAGTATATATATGAAAGTATTTGGAAATACGTGAGTTAACTAATATAAATCATTTACGAGTTTAGAAATTAGGGTAAAAGTGACGACTTTTTTTAACTGACTTTTGAGATAAGAATGTAAAATCGATATTGGCGATCGTGTAACACGAAAGTTCGGAAAATGATTTTACCTTTTCGAACTTGATGATAATAGAATGTATTAATACACGCAATAAAAAATGAAAGATGTACAATTTACACCTTTAAAGTTCAAGGATGACACCAACATCCTATAAATCTATTTAATGTCAAAAGGGTTAGACAATTAAAGTTTTTTATTAAGAGAAGACATATAAGACAGAGTAAGGATATGATATAAGACAAAGTAGGCAGAGGAGTAAAAAACATATACAATTATTTTAAGTAAAGGGTTTGATCAAATTAAAGTTTTTAACAACAACAAAAATTGGTTTGAAAAGCGCTGCGTTTTTGGTTAACTTGCATGTCGTGTATAGGTGGTTTAACGTATCTTGAAAAATCCCTTATGAGTGGGTTGTGTAAGAAGATGACGAGACCACCACCAGGCAATTTATAGATCGCAAGGTAGAAGAGAGTGTGCCGGACATATAAACTCTGAGAAAAGAGAAAAGAAATAATGTATAACAAAAGGAGTGAGACGAAAGTGTAGAAAATTACCAGGAGCGACAGGTATCTGAATGGAAGACTAAAACGCGTACAATAGAAAGAGGCAGATAGGAGAAACTAGAGGGGGAAGAAATACGAGAGAATCCAGAGCACCGTCGGCTTAGGCACAATGACAAATATTATGAAATAATTACTAGACGATATATATATGAAGAGTGAGAAGAGGTGGGACAAAATAGAGATAGGAAGTATTATTTATGAGTGTAGATATTAAAAATGAGGGTGATTATAGAGTATATGTGAGGGGAGGTAGAGGAGAGGAGTTGCAGAGAGAGATAGGGATTGGGGGATAGTGTAAATTGATTAGATGAGAGGAGAACTAGGGTAGGAGGAAATTACAAATGGAGGAATTGATTAGCGCTTTGAACAGGAAAAAAGGGAAGTCCCCGCAGTATGGATGTGGTTGAGATGAAATGTTACAGAAGTGAGGTATAGGGGTGGAGGAATTGTTGTATTACAATATTAACAAATATATGTTGGAAGGAGTGGTGTGGTACCCACAAGTGGATGGGAGGATGGCCTGTTTGGTTTCCCCTGTTTAATAAAGGGAAAGGGATTACAGGAGATGAGGTATATGTATATAGGACATTATATAACTTATAGTGAGAAACGAGCAATAAATAGATCTCGTGATTTTCAACAAATCTGATGAGCGATACGAGAGAAGGGACTGTATGGGGTGGACAGGTGGTGGTCGCGCCCGGTTCGCGCTTATCACGGGACAGAAATTAACTCCCGAGAAGTGAGGACGACAAGTTGCGATTCAAAACTGGCGAACAGATCTAAGAATGGGAAGAACAACATATGGGCTACAGGGTGTCCGAGGGGCCGTGAGAAAGAAGGGTGTTAGTTAGGACAATTGTCCACACATCAGTCCAATAGATTTGATGCGTCCGTGCGTGGAGAACAGCTTTCAGTAGCGAGAGAGGAAGATGTGCGAAAGTAGAATGTGATGGGTCGTGGACATAGCTGTTTATAAATTAGTTTTATAAAGAAAGCGAGTAAAAAGCAAGTATGCAAGTTGGCAGTAGCGGGTGTGATAGATTAGAGAATTGAACATTGGTGCGAAGCGAACTGTGGATGAGAGAAGAGGAACGGAAACAGTATGTCGGACAATAAGGAGAGGGCTAGAAAGCTACAAGGTTAAAAGTGGTATTATGGGCCTGTTATAAGGAAAATCAATTGTAGAGATAGAGAACGTTGACGATTGCTCTCGAAAAGTACGAGGGACGGGCTTAAGAAGTTGGCGATAGAGCTTCGTGAGAGAGAGAGAAGAAGAGATATATGTAGATAGTATGAGTTAGTAGAGTGAAGAGCTGAGACTAGAGGCAAGGTAGCTAGGAGACTTATGAGTGTAGATGAGAGTCGCCAGTGTAGTAACTATATCAATTTGTATGGGATGAGTGAGAGAGAGTTAGATTTGTTAAGAGAGAGAGTCATTGTTGAGAGGGAGAGGGAAAGTTGTCAATTGACAAATGGGAATGACAGAAGGGAAGTGAACATGATACTGTTTGCGGATGATACTGCCCTAGTGGCGAAGGACGGGGAAAGATTGAGGTATTTGGTGAGGAGTTTGAGAGAGTGTGTACAAAAGGGGCTTTAAATAAATCCTGGTAAGAGTAAAGTGTTAGTGTTTGAGGAGGAGTAAAAGTTTAGAGGAGGTCGGGACGGGGTTAGAGCGTCCGAGTGGTGGGTGTGAGTTTTGGAAGAAGTTAAAGATGTTTAGGAGTATTTAGGTATAGATTTGGGTAAGGGTGGGGAGGGATTAAAGGAGGGAGTAGACATAGAGTAGGAGAAGGAATGAGAGCTTTGATGTGGTCTGAGAGAAGTATGGAAAGGGGGGGATTTATCCACAGAAAAGTTAAAAGATAAAGTATGTTGAAAAAAATTTTGT
>JABUQX010115903.1:5000-7500 GCA_015478945.1 Trachelipus rathkii | reverse complement strand
GTGTGAATAGGTTACATTTTGTACGCTGTGTTAGGTACTTTACTGTTGTTAGAAGTTCTGGAACTTTGTTAATGCTGACTGTTTATTCGAGTGTAAGGTATGTTAGGTTTGTCGTTGTACATTATATTCTTAGTTCAGGTTATGATATGTTAGCTTTATTGATGCTAAAACTTTGTTACGTTAGCTTTATATTCGTGGTCAGTATATAAAGAACTTATTTTTATGTTATGTTTATCCAAAATGATACTCGAAATATGACTTGAATCAATAGATCAATAGATCATGGAAGGGTGGGAGGGAAGGGGAGGGGGGATTGATGGTTTGATTTACTGATTTACTGGTTTACTGCTTTAAAATCAGTAAACTATTACACTTACTATGAATATTTTATTTAACAGAACTTATTTTATATGTTTATGTTTGGATAAAACTTGTTATGTTTGCAATTATTCGTTGGTCTGTATGATAATTAGACAAGGTTACGATAAATTTTTGTTAAATATTACTGTGTAAAGGTAAAATTAACGTTAATATGTTAGAGATATGCTTGAAAAAGTATGAATAGGTTACGTTTTGTATGCAATGTTAGTTACTTTACTGGTGTTTTTAAAACTGGTTGTTTTTTAAAGGTTTTTTTGTGGGGGGGGGGGAAAAGTTGTTAATGTTAACAGTTTATTCGTGTGTAAGTTGTGTTAGGTTTGTCGTTGTGCATTATATTCTTAGTTCAGGTGATGCTATGTTAGCTTTATTAATGTGGAAACTTTGTTACGTTGCATAATATTTTGTTATCAGGTGTATAAAAAACCTTGTTTTATGTATGTTAACCGTAGAATTGATACGCAAAATGCCAAGTTGAGAGTGCAAATAGATCGATAGTTAGTTGTTAATGATAGCTGTTAATTGGCTGGTGTGTGTGTTAAGTATGTTATGTCATAGTTTAGCTTTTCAGAGAGTAAAACTTTATGTTTGTGTTTACCCGTTAGGTATTATGGTACTTAGGTAAGGTTATGGTAAACATTTTGTTGAAAATTACCATGTTAATGTAAAATTAAACATCGATATGTTAGAGATATGCTGACAAAGTGTGAATAGCGTTACGTTTTTTGTACGCTTATGCTTAGTTACTTTACTGTTGTTAAGTGTGGAACTTTTGTTAATTTTAGCCGTTTATTCGGGTTTGAGATGTTAGGTTTGTTGTTGTATTTTATATTCTTAGTTCAGGTGATGCTATGTTAGCTTTATTAAGGGGACTCTGTACTTGCAAAATCCTAACTTTTTAGAGTAAAAATAAAAAATTTAACTTTTTTTTTATTACTTTAATTATTTAGAAAATTTCCTCCTCTACATCATGGTAATTTTTATTTCGAAAATTCCTTGAAAGGTTTTAAAATACAGGAATTTTATTATAGGGTGTCAAACTAAAAAATCATTTCCAGGTTCGAAATTGCAATTCAACTTTCAGGATTCTTTCAGATTTATTCACATTTTTATAAAATTAAATTTTTCCTTTTCGCAAAACAACCCAAGATCAGGCTCTTTCTCAATCATATAAATATAGTCAGAGTAAGAGCAGGAGCCGGAGCCGGAGCCGGAGCCGGAGCCGGAGATAGAGCCGAACAACAAATTTTTTTAAAAGAAATTTTTTGCAGGTGAAAATATATCTGCAAAGATGGAGCTGAACAATTTTGAAAAGGAGCCAGAGCCGGATCCGGATCCGGAACCAAAGTATAATTTTGTTTAAAGAAATTGTTTTTCATGTAAAAATGCTTCTTCAAAGTCGGAGCTGAATTATTCTGAAATGGAAACGGAGTCGGAGCTGGAGCCGAAGCTAGAGTCGCAGTCGGAGCCGGAGCTGAAGAATAAATTTTTATTAACTTTCAGGTGAAAACAATTCTACAAAGTTGGAGCTGAACAATTTTGAAAAGGAGCCGAAGCCGAAGCCGAGGCTGAAGCCGGAGCCGGAGCCAGAGCCGGAGCCGGAGCCGGAGCCGGAGCCAAAGTATATTTTTTTTTAAAAACATATTTGGCAGGTAAAAATATTTCTGCAAAGTTGGAGCTGAACTATTCTGAAATGGAAACAGAGCCGGAGCCGGAGCCGGAGCCGGAGGCAAAGTATAAATTATTTTTAAAGAAATTGTTTTTGTAAATAAAAAATATTCTGCAAAGTCGGAGCTGAACTATTCTGAAATGGAAACAAAGTCGGAGCTGGAGTCGGAGCCAGACCCGGAGGCGGAGCTGAAGAACAATTTTTTTTTAAGAAATTTTTTTGCAATTGAAAGTAATTCTTTAAAGTTGGGGCTGAACAATTTTGAAAAGGAGCTGGAGCCGGCACCGGAGTCGGAGTCGGAGTCGGAGTCGGAGTCGGAGCCGGAGCCTGCGTCCGAGTATAAATTTTTTTAAGATAATATTTTGGCTAAGTTAAAAATATTTCCGCAAAGTCGGGTAAACTATTTTGAAATAGATACGGAGTTGGTGCAGTGCGGTGCGGTGCGGTGTGGTG
>JABUQX010115902.1:15000-39270 GCA_015478945.1 Trachelipus rathkii | reverse complement strand
TATCCCAAGTAGAGTTCTCTTCTTGTGAACCAAAACCGATTGATGAAAGTCATGATCAGATCCCGCACAGCAATATAAACAACGGAAAAATCGCTCATCCACTCAGAATCCTAACACAACTATAAGTTATTAGCTGCGCTTGTCTCCGAAAAGACGCCCGACTACAGCCCGGGCGGGCACACTAGCGCAGCATATGGAACATCGAGTTATCACATCGAACCCAGTCTGCTATATAAGCGAACATTCCATTCATGATTGCACCACCGTAAACGGGTCACCAGATCAGCGCGCCCGCTGTTTAAATCCTTGATTCCGAATATATTTAAAATTAAACGGCGGGCCGGCTGCGTGCGAAGGGATAACGTTTTTTTACAAACGCAAATGTCTTTACAAAAACATGTGATCGGACGGATGGCCCTGTGCCAAAAGTTTTTTAAAATAGTTAGTTTGAACTTATTTAAAAAGGAACAACGATATCGTATCATTTCATAACATAGATACATATAATAAGTATAACAAAGAGTATATAGTCTCATACACATTGTCCAGCTGATCACGACTAGGCAGACAGCAATACAAGCCGTGTATTGGCCAGGGTGAACATCAAATTTCCTGTCTTCTCCCTGCACCCGGTGCAGTGTAAATGTGTGTATAATTTATTCTTGCATCGAAGGCGTATATACCGATATACAGAATATTTATCAACACGATAGGGACCCGCGACTCGGACATCTTCGCGGTTGAGGGCGAAACGCACCTTTTAGGACTTCCAAGAATTCGACGCGGTGCTAGCCGGCAACCCCCAGTATGCCACTTCACAAGCATATTGAACGGTTTAACTTCCCTCAGACCAGATGCTGCGTGTTCATAGATGACAAAAGTATTTGGTGTAGTGGATCCAGTGAAGTCGCGTGACGTTCTCACCGCATGTAGAATCTGTTAATAGCACGATCAACGTACACTAGACCAATTAGCGATTGCAATGCGGAACAAATATAGGTGTATAGTCATTGCATAATCCGTTCAATTATAGTACCGCAAGAGGGAACGCAGCTATTTGCGAGGATCGCTCGATTAACTGAATCAGTCGCCCTCTTTTTTGTTTTTCTCTTGTGTTATTTGCTTTTCATACTTATAGTGAGTAGACACGGGTATCATAGAAGCTCTATAATACCAACGAATGCAAAATATGATATAGCAGTATATATATACTAAATAGCACTATAGACATAGTACTATAAGTACGTGTATAAAAAGGGGTATAATTATAACGGTAAATATAGCTAAGTCTAATAGATAGGGAAATACTAACTAATAAAGTAATAGATAATAAATATATATATAGCACAGTATCTACCAATATACTATATATATATTAATTTAAATTAATTTAATATTATTAATTATAGATATATATATATATATATATAGATAATATAGTATATATAGTTATAATATATATATAATAATAATTATATATATATAAATATATATATTTGAGGCTAAAACTTTGTATGTCAATGATTTTATAAATGATTAGAGCAGTGTTTTGTGCGCTTACAAAATGAAGTGAATTTTAGTAGGTTTAGCTTTACTTCTGCACTCTTAGATTTCATAGGGGCGAGTAAGTAGTTGAGCCATTTGTTTGACTGTGATTAATTAATTTTTAATTAATATAATTGATTAATTATTAGTTTACATGTATTTAATATAATTATACACTCTAATTTTATGTAATTAATAATTCATTTTATATGGAGCCAAGAAAAATAGCCGAGTCCTTTTTAACACGTAGGCTTTCCCACATGCCTAATGTCTGAAGTTCATTAAATCTTTAGATCTGCATTTAGTTTAAGTATGTTTTTTTTTATAATAAAAATGTTCGTGACGTTCGTACCCTCGGTCACGGCCGCAGTAATAAGCGCCTTATTCTAGGAGGAGCTTCTCTATAAATTTCTACTAGGATGCCTGGATGTAGGGAATCGTAACCCGGGCCCGTGCCATGAAATGCCCAGCACTGCCACGTTGTGACTCTGCGTCGCCTCTACCGAATTGAACCACGGGTACTTGAGCATGGACCGCGATGTCTATTTTTCAGTATTCCCGAATGCAAATATTATGCGAATAGTTTATTTTTAATATTCCCAAATGCGAATATATTTTTATAATAGTTTCGAATAAGCGAATTGCGAATGCCGAAGTAATTTTTCTTTGATGGTTCGGGAAATAGCACCTTACATGAAATAACGCAAATATGGATGACAAATTTTTATAGCTGCTAAGGACAACAGTTCAGTCTTAAGCCCCGGAAATTTTTCAGTCGCTCTTCAAACGAACTCAAAAAGCACAATAAATATGAGAAGTTGAGAATAAAGAATACATTTTGGAAGTTTCCCAGTGTGTTCAAGGATTGGCACATGCAGAACGAGGACTAGTACCGGTGATTCATACTACAACGCTTTTATTAAGGGCGGGCGGGCACCGTCGGACCCCCGGTACCCAGACCTATAGTTCCAACCCGCTCCCCTCTTGTGTATTAACAAGAACCTCTTACATCATTTTACCAGAGAAGCGCATTACCCTACTCAGCCATTCTGATCAGCCAGAGAATAATTCAATAGTTGAAAGAATGAGCCTGTTATTGAAAGGGTAACGCCATATAACTAACAAGAATCTCGAGGATTAATTTTTCAGCATCATATCATTCTTAACATTAATCTATTACCTCTACAACATAGATGATACCACGCAGGAGGCCTCTCTTAAAGAGACGTTCGAGCTGCTGGGGGCAATAACACAATTAAGGCGGACAACATGGTAGTTCTTGCCTAACAGTGAAAAAGATTCTGATTAATTCGTCTTTCTGCCTCAGGCTACATCCATCTCTCATCAACCGATGGGCAAAGAGAATAACTTAATCAGAGTGAAATTTCTTCTCGTCTCTTCAGGTGGGTGACGTATTAGGATCCATGATTATCTCATGCTCTCCCTCACAGAGCGGCGCGTTGAGCCGCGGGAAAGCCGGAGAGAACCGGCCGTTGCGGAGTCGTAAAGTTTAGGGTGGAGCCGAGGCCGGAGCCGAAAAGTTCGAATAGTGGACGTGGTGAGACCGTGGTTAGCGGGAGAGGTTCCTTTTTATGAGGGAGGCAATGTGCCTGGCGGGCGGAATAGGTCGGATGGCGAAGAATTGCCAAGTAAGGGTGGAGACCGTAGTGGGAGTCAAACAAGGCGACGAGAACGCGCGGAAGGAACCGGCAGGCTTCGCAACGCAAATAAGAGAGAGGCTGAGCTCCGGATGCGGTCCAAGGGGGCAGAATTATTCAAAATTAGAGAAGAGTAGGTTATTTATTGATTTTTATTTGTACTGACAGTTGGGTGTTATAGATATATAGGGTGAACATAGTATGGGTAAAGATAATATGTTAAAAGTTATGTCTAACTATAGAGGTTAGAGACGATCCCCATCACCGAATTTCGATTACCAGTATACCGCGAATAATAGTAAGATCCGGAAATATATAGAAGACGAGAGGCAACGTTGATATATAAAGTAAGAGTAAAGCTAAGTACAAGGGAAGGTGATAAAGGTATATGTATATGAGAAGGGTATATAAGATAATATATATACATACATAGTAGCTATACATAATCCCGTGAGGTCCAGTAACATATATATATATTATAGGAAGTATGTATAATAGTAGCAGTATATATATATATATAATATATATATATACAGAGAATATAACTATAAAGCAGATATGGAAATATATAATGATAGAAGTATTCAATACATTTTTTTCCAAGAAATTTGATTACACCGGCAATTTGATAAAATTTATTAGATTTCAAGAATAAATACAAGTTAGATTATTTATTTCAAAAAGGTTCGGTACTTGTATAGATAACTTTAATTAAAGATATTATAAGTTTTAAAATGAAATCTGTTTTCAGCACAATCCAATGATATCTAAACCCAAAAAAAATTCGAAAAACCACCTCATGCTATTTTGGAATCCCGGAATAATATTACCACAGCTCCGGATCTGATGAAAAAAATATTTTCATTTGTCAATTAATATAAATAGTTAAAACAGTTGATGGGAAACAGTCAGTTCGACCATGCACAAAAGAGTCTACCCTAACTACCAGTTACTCATAGGGGTCACTATCCAGTAGATGTATAAGCTAAAGGTAATCGGGAGAAACCTTTAATTTCAAAAAATGAGACTAAAGTGGAAACTTTTTCAGTTGCCATAACTTGTTTCTGTCTATGTTAAGTGAAAAATTCAAATACAACTTGATTTTATAATGGATTGTTAAGAGAATAGGTTGACCCATTAGTTTTTCTTTGCGAGAGCGGGATTTTTAAAGCACTGTGTGGAGACATGTCTTAGAAACTGGAAGTCCCTTTAGACTTAAAAAATATGTGTAAAAATATTTCTTAGAAGAAATATAAACAAAAAAAAATAAGCTTAAAAATTGCATATAGGGACGCTTTGTGCATTTATAAATGGATACCTTACACATGGGGCAAAGCTAATTATTATTTTGTCAATAATTTATATATGTGGACGAAGATTAAAAACAATATTTCTAAAACGTTAAGCAGTAAAAGAACGAAAAAATGTGGATTAATTTTTAATTGCAAAGACTTTATTCAGAAATTATAGTTACATAGACAATGCTAAAAAACGAACATTTACGAAATAAAAGTAAGACTCCAACACAAGAGACAAATAATAGAAGGCTTAAGAGAGTAACGCGCCGAATAAGGGAATATACGCATCAAAGTGAATGGATCGGAGTACGGATGAGCAAAACATTAGGAATGAAGGACAGATGGAAGGCCGAGGACCGTTGGCTCGAAACCATTATAGGAAACTTGGTAAATGGTGTATCACAATGATAGTTAACAAAGCGGGTTGAACAATGTCGAAGAAATCGAAGCAAGGAAGAATAGCTCCAGAGGTTAGTTGATTTTTCAGATTGAACTTTGATAAAACTCAAAAAAGACTATGGAAAGGAGATCCAGATGTTCCATGAGTAATGAGTAATACATTGCGAGCGACAATGAGAGAGGTGGAGGATTTGCAATAAAGATCTTTAACTTACAGTTAAGCAGATAGCTAGCGTGATGTGTCAGTCCACCAGCATATACTCATATGAGGGCGCACAGGACTCTCGATATAAGACAGGGTGCGGAGAAGGGACCAAGAATAGCAAAAAAGAGCAGGAGCGACGCGAGCCCTATCTGCCCAATACTCTCAATGGACAAAGTTCGTAAAGAAGTTGTCAAGACTGCAAAAATGTAAGGCCAATCTTTGACGGTCAAGAGAAGACAAGATGGGTAAGTACATGAGTCTATGCTCTAAAGTCTAAATTATGACATGTGTCGCTGCGCCAACACGGAGGAAATGTAGTAGTGAGAATAGAAATATAGATGGAATCAGAGAGGTGATAAGGCAGCTCAGCAAGTCGGAGAGAGGTATCACTGTATGTCCGCGCAACACCGGATACTTAGAATCTGGACACATGTCTTCCTCGTTCTCCCGTTACAGCGTCAAGCGGAAGCAAAAGTTGCCAGAGCGACCAAAAGCCACACCTGACGCCCAAAGAAAGAGTACACAATGACTCCAAAGTGACAAACATAGGCACACCACTAGAGAAGCGAGTTAATAGGACGAGAACGAAAAAAAGAAGCTCTCCCAATCAAGGAGATAGTGATGACTGTAAGCGTAGAAACAAGAAAATTTTATAGAGACATGGGAAGTTTCCTAGAAGACAGCAACCTCACAAAATGAAGAAGATAAAGCAAAATCTACCGAACGAGTAGAAGACCGGGAATATAAGAAATGTAGGTAAACATGGAAAAAGGTACCAAAGAGTAAATCATTTGGTCGATACGAGTGACAACGTGCCTTGAAGGGATTAAGATGTAGTACCCCTCTTGTGCCCAGAACTGAAGGACTCATAGAGGTAGTAGTTAAATTCGACTGAAACACACCGGCGTTGGTTTCAGAAGAGTATCTCCTCCTTGGACCGAAACATCAGGGATTTCTAGCCTTTGATATGAAAAATATGAGCAAGTAGACACGCTAACGGTATAATGGCAGCAAAACGAGAAATGCTTTGTGGCGCGCCACTGCCCGAACCACAGCGCTTCAAAGCTAAGTTAAAACGAAGGCGTTACGCAACGAACAACGCTATGGGTCAGAAGTAGAGTAGACCGTCAACCTGAGTAGTTACGGGAAATTTTAATGAGATTCAAGAGCATGCAAGATGACAGAGACCCAGTTCACATTTATTCTATTGCCAAATTAACAGACCCACCCTTACGCATGAGAAGAAACAGGTAATGGCGAGCGTCCACACAACAATGCAGAAAGGACAAGAGTCGGATTCGAAAAAAATGACTTAAAAAGACAAATCTTATAACTGAAAGTGATAAAAGGACATTCAACCTAAAAGGTCCTCTCTACTACCGCCAAAAAAATAAAAGGTTAGCCACGAAATTATAGAATTCACAATAAGTCAGTTAAAAATGGGTAATTAATGGAAAATACGACCGAAATCAAAGTTATCAGTGTAGTTAAAGAAGGGCAATCAAACTTGCTATCCTAAAATTCAGTGCAAACCTGATCGCCGCGCTCCACCCATACGCACTTTATGCCTCCTATTGTCATGTGAAATGTTGAGAGCTTATATTTCTGCTTTTAAAAATAAATAAAAAACGGAAATTTTTTTGGGACACTCGTTAAAGGAGGATTTTTATTTTGATGGTTTTATTTTTAAGAACAATTGTTTTGAAAAAATTATAGTGCCAGAAATAAAAAACACAAAAATTACCAATCCTGGTTCAAAGAGAAATTATTTTAAAAGCTAGGAAGAAAGTGAAAAGAGGGGAGCTGTAGTCGGGGAGTAAGAAGAGTAGATATATTTAAAAGGAAATAATAATAATAGGCTACATAGGGTAATATATTATATAATCTAACAATAATGACCGAAGAAGGATACATAAGGTGTTAGGTATATATATTATAATATAATATATAAGTAAAATATTCATAAGAGGTACTATATAATTAATATAACGTATAAGGTGAGGGTAACAACATATATATTACCTTATTACAAGGGTATTATATATATAATATATATATATATAAATAAAACAATTAATTGTACGGGCGGTGCGAATCTAATATAAATACCTCGAACCATATATATATATTAAATATATAATATATATAACATATATATATATATAAATATATATATATATATATACATATATATATACTATATATATATATATAATAAATATATATAGTACGATATAATATATAAACGGTATGTAGTTATAGCCTATATAACTTATAAAACGCCTACATAAACGTGAATGAGAATAACTGAAAACTAATAATTGAGGCGCCTTGTATAATATCATACTATATATAATATATATATACGATATATATTATATACTTATATAATATATAATTATATTAATAAATATTATATATATATAATATCCGTCATCTTATATATATAATGTATAAATATATAATGCATAATTAACCTAAACCATATATATATATATATAAATAATATAATTATAATATATAAAAAAAATCTGTTTTTTGAAAAAAATTTCGAGTGTATAATATGTTCAGGCTTCATAGTTCAACGCTAGGAGAATTATTTTTAAAATTTTAGGAATGAAACTAAATATAGATTTTTATTCTTTTTAGGGAAAAAAAAATAATAAATTATATTACGTAACTTACGTAAGAGGAATTATTCAAAGCAAGGAATTAATGAAAATTTAGGAAAGAAAGTGACTGATTCCGTTTTCACATGTTATTTCTTTAAATGCTTTTATATATTTTTACTTTACTCTAAAAACTTTCAAATTCAACCCAGAATTGGTATATGTCACTATATATATAGTTTCTGGAGCTTACTAAGGACAATCCACGTAATTTATAAAATATTTCACCTCACAGGGTCTCAATTATTAATAAGGTTTCACCCCATTTCAATTTATACTTGATTTAATGGCAATTTTAATTTAGCAAGTCGTTCAAAATCTCAAACTTACTCGTAACTATATTACCTTAAACAAATTTAAAATGCAGAAGCCGGAGCCGGAATAACAGTCGGAGAGTCGTCAAAAGACAACGAGAAAGCAATCTCTATATAAAATAGAGCCAGATAGCCGGAGCCGGAGCCGCCGTAAGGTTTTGGGTGGTGTCGGCGGGAGGCACGGAATGTACGGTCGTCGGAGCCGGGTAATTTTAAAATGCATGAGCCGGAGCGCGGAGAGTCGGGAACAAGGAGCCAGACCAGCACAAGATATGTAGAAAGGAAGGAAACCGTGTAGGTATAAAAAGTAAATCTGGGATAAAAAGTGCTTATTGGAGACGCGACACATGGTCCACGCGTTAAGCCATTCGGACTGAAATACACCCAGCGGAGCCGGGGATAAAAAAACTTTGCTGGTAACATTCACTCGGTGGTCCGAGAGCAGCCCTTGCTTGTTGCTCGCCTCCCAGACAGCTAATCATCTATTATCTGCACTGATAGTTCATATAAGAAAAGCTGAATTCACATTGAACCTTCGAGAATAAGGTGACGGTCGGGATTGTGAAGGGTTTGAAAGCCGAAGCATAATATACGTTTGTGGTTATTATTTGCGATTATTTGAACTCTCTTTACAAGACTTGTATGATGTTGAAGTAGTTTTTCACATATTTCGGCTTAGTCTAGCTGAAATTTAAACCTCCTATAAAAAAATAAAACGGAATTTGAATTTTTTATTCAAATTTTTCATTATTTGTTATTGGCCAATTTCAAAGTAATAAGAAATAGGAATGCAAATTAATTTTAGTTTTTAGTTACATATTATAACGATTTTGAATGTTAATAATTTTAGCTTTCCTTATTTATAGGTTATTTTTTTATCTAATTTTTAATTCCCCGCTGATATCTTTTCTTCAAGTAATTGGTGGACGCTATTAGGGCTGCGAGGGTGATGAATCAGATAGATAGAGGACAATGATTTTTTGATCAGATAATAATTCCTTGACATTTTTAATATTTTTAAATGCGAAAGTCAATGCGAATACAATTGGCAATTAGATGAAATATTTATATTATATGTGGAATAGCAAATATATATATTTATATTATCATTAGTTAGACATTGATACAATAACAAAGAACAAACAGTAAACGCGGTGCGAAATGTACCTTAATCATTTTCTTGACATTACTACTTTTATATTAATTCAATATTTTACCTAGAAGTGATGTTTATTTCCAAACTATTAAGTGCTTTTTAACGTTCTAATTTGATATTATTTGAGGAGTTCAGATGAACAAATGAATTGGTAAACTCTCATGTTACTTGTAGAATCTTCTTTGAGCCAAAATAGGTTCGAGATTATGATATTATAATTTTGTATTATATATGTTAACGGCAAAAATATATAGGAATATCATTTTGGAGTATATTATATTGATCCCCAACTCAAATTCTTTTCATTTGTGTGAGAATTACTTCAGCAAAACTCAGGGAAGCGTGGGCGCGGCCAACTTTGTTGGACCGCCCCACTATACAGTGGTCGGATATAATGATGTAGAACTGTGTTGCAAGGGTCCATGCGCACCAATGACTGACAGAGTTGGGGCACGGTGTTCTAGTCACTCACACACAGAACAGAGACACCAAGCGATAACAGAGCCTTTTTTCTCTGCCCCGGAGCCACGCGGTAACCTGGCCACTAGCCTCTTTTCACGGCGAGACACATCATTGAAACATTTATCTTCTGTTGATAGGTTTTTTCCGTTTCGGGCTACCAACGATTCACAATCTGAATCATCCTCAACCCCTGTGCAGCGTTCTAAAGTGATGCTCGTGTTCATGCCTCTAAACACCAAAAATTTTGGCCTTTTGAAACCCTATGCCGCGCGCGGCACTCATACGGCGGCACCCGTCACATGACCGGTTCGTCACCCAGAATGAAACAGAGGACAGGAAAAACAACCAAAAAAACTGCCACCTGATTCGGCACACTCAGCCTCCTGGCCAGGGGTTTGTCAGTGGAAGTAAGGCAGAACTGCTAACCATATCGGGATAATCCGTTAATTGAATAGATACGGTTATTAATTCGGTAAAGCGAAGTTTTACGTATATTTATTAGTCTAACAAATTCAACATCTACTCAGAAAAAATAATACTCGATAATTGACGATACGGTAATTGAGTAGAAAAGGCGAGAACCACATATTACTCTTCATTCGCCATACAAAGCCAAGTCAATTCACAATTAGGCATAGATAATTATCAAATCACAAGATCATACGTACGTGCCCACTGTAAACCACAGAAGATGTCCTTTGCTACATCTCCCGAAAAAATTATGTACTATTCTTCATAACCAGAGGTTGTTCCATTGCTATCATTTTTGAAAATTTGATATCAAACCTTTGTTTTTTTTCGTTTTTAGCGTTTCATATCTTTGTATTTTCAATGCAAGTTTCAAGAGAAATCTGCTTCATTTTTAAAGCTGGTATTGGAGAACCTTTACTCTTTTACTCTTTTTTTCCTTTCTACCGCTTCCTTGTGTTTGCTGCTTAGATGATTTTTTAATACTGATGCCGCCCTTCCTTTCCGAGAATAATTACGACGTCAAAGTGTATGCTTTGCGATGTCATATAAAACTATCGAAGTAATCTCAAATAACACTGGTTGATGATGCCTTTGAGCAATTGCTTCAACAGTTGATCTCGAGCGAATGTTAATGCGAATATTGAAAAACGTGCGAATATTCGGTCCATCTCTAATGTATACACTGGATATGACAAAGACTATAGCGATACTAATTAATTTAGGAGATCATGCCTTCTAACTTTCTGAAAGAACAACTTGAAAAAATAATTAAAAGGATTGGTTGATTTATAAAGAGGATCATACCCAAAAGTCTTAAAGTCGTCAAGGAGTAAGTAGAGAACTATCTCCATTGAGATAACACAACAAGAAAACCACAGTTGCTGAAGTGATGTATATGCAAAATATTAGTAAGCTCACAAAGCTCCGAAAGGTACGCAAACCATCAAACAAATATTCCAATATATGAAATATGTCGTACTTCAGACTGGTTCTATATAATCTCAAATAATGCCACCGATTCTGGTCTGGTGCAGTTTGTACACAGTGACAAATTCGCTGCAGTGCTGGTAATTTACCAATTACTCCACAGTTTACAGAACCATATTAACGGACTACATCCAAGGAATATTACACGTTTTGTTTGGATTTTGCTGGTATGTTCCACATTCAGGTGCTACCAGTCATTGTAACCTTTACAGCAGAAATCTAGTGTTAGCAATTAGATCTTTTAGACAATTCTTTGAAGGAACAAATTCGTACTTTAATCAATTGCAAAAGTAAGTTTTGGTGTTACTTCGTGATAATACACGACTCCATTCCGCAAAAATGTCACGTAGAAATACTCAATACTTTTAACGATTGAATAAGGAAAAATATCCCACACCCTCTTTATTCTCTGAATCTTTCCCCATATGATTATCACTACTCCACAGTCTACATAACAATATTGATAGACAATTCGCAAAACAATAGCTCGGTAATGAAAGCGCTCTATTGACATTCTTAACTTCCAATCCTTGAAGGAAACAAATGATAATCGAACCTGTGATAATGAATAAATTGTAATTAAATCTGATATACTAAAATCTTATACGAGAATGTAAATAAATTTTAACTGGTCGAGGATATTTTTATATAATGGTTTAGCAAAAAACTCGGATTTAGTAATTTTAGGTTTGTATTTTCTCTTAAATGTGAATATGTGGATAACATTTTGTTGTTGTGAGCAAATTCTTTTTCTCTGCATGTTTGGGTTTTAAACTTTCTGCTTTTGCAAAATTTTTTAAAGCAAATTTCTTTCTAGTTAAATTAAATCGTTCAAAGAAGCACTTCATTTCATGTATTATAAACCAGAAACATTCAATGTCTCGACAAAACGGAGTGTTATAAAAAAAAGAAAATTAACCATTATACTTGTAATAAAAAACCCAGTTTTTTGTTATTTACTACGTGATGTTTGTTTGCAACGTTATAAATTCTGATTTTACTTTAAAGTTTTAAATTAAGTGAAAGTATTCATTTCTCTAACAACAAACAATACGAACCAAGTAATATAAACAATTTTTAAAACAAATGCAATATACAATTTTTTTATATTTCGCTATTTTGCTTTAAAACATAATATTATATTAAGAAGGAAAACAAAAGAAAATCCGAGAAGAGCTTAGAGAAGTAATATTGCCTTCAAAAGGATGAGAGCTAGGAATCTGACTGTAGCTAAATAGCTAGTTGATTGGGCTGTGCTGGCAATTACCGGGTATTAATATATTGAAGTTAGGTATGGCTTACTCTCATTCTTTTTCATTCCAGAATAAGGTATTTAAATTGGAATTAGATCAAAAAAGTGAGTCATAGATGGCATAAAATAATAGTAACCACGTAATAGAATTTTATAGTATCCTAAACAATGTTTCTAATAAGTACTCATACTGCACTATCTAGAAAATAAGTATCTACAATATAGATTTTCGCGTGCGTATCCGCCAAGATCTTCAGTGTTTGATCAAGGTGGATCCGAGAATGCGTGCTGGGGGCTAAGCTCTTAAAGTTTTCTAGTGAAAACGGTGTAATTTTCTGAAATAGGTATTATAGTACATTAATATTAAACACAGTCAGATGTTGTTAGCTCTTGAAGAAATGAAGTGAAAAACTTTTATTGAAATAAGTAGGCGAAAAAGGATATAGAGGTAACATCTATTCAATAGGATGAGGACACTTCCCTAGTCACAGTAATATATTATTTTTGACTTTTATATAACTTCAGTCAATAAAACTTAAAGGTAATATAATGAATTTGCGAAAAGTATACTCTCAGACAGACCAAGAATGCAAATAATAATGTTAGGCTGCTCTAGTAGGCTAAGTTATTCTATATTCGGCGGCTGAGGCAATTATCTCTCTCATGTTGATAATGTTAACCAAACGGAACGGAGATTTTAATTTTTTTTCTCTTAAAATTTGCTTATTCAACAATTAGTCGAAAGTTATAAATTAATTAAATTAAAATAATATTGAGTTAAAACTTTTATTCTTATTCTTTTTACGTTTCAGTTTAGAGAATCTTCGCAGCGGCTAAAGAATAAAATGCCCACCGAGACAGATCAATTGGTCTGTGTCCTATAGTTATATTAATTAATTACTGATGTTATACTACTTATAATTCGCTAAAAGATATACGATCGCTTACGTATTATATATTATATATATATAATATATATATAATATAATATAATAGTAATTAAAAGTTATATTATTAATTAATATATAGAATATATATGTACTTAATTAATCATATATATATATACTATACCTATGTCTCATATTTACTTTTATAAATACGTGCACCAGATATTATAATGATATAATATAGTTATATAAAATATATAATAATATATAATATATATATATAATATATATATATAAATTATTTATAGCATAATTACTATTATTCATTATATATAATAATACTATACTACTACTAATATATAAGATTATATAAATATATATACTATAATATACTATAGTATATATATATATCACACCATCTTATTACACGTAAATTTTAAATGTATAATATAAATTTACCCACAGTTTAACAGGCTTGTTAATTTTATATAATAGTCGATTGAACTTACAATTATTCCCCATTTCAATAGTCATAATTCGTAAAAACGGGAGATTCCTATTAGTTAAATATTAGGATGACATCCAATCAGAAAATTAAAAAGAATTGGTGGTATTGTTATTCACCTGTGTCCTCTTAATAGCCTATACTACTATAAATATAGTATATATATTAGTATTATATATAGTACTATAATATCCTATATAGTAATGTTATTATATTAATAATACTTATATATAGGGAGTCGGGATATAAAGTATATAAATAATTTATATATATTAACACTAATATAACATATTCTATAGGTTATTTGAGTGGCTAAATGTAAATTATCTAAATATAACATATCTGGATTAATTGATATCGATAATTCATATAAATGCTAATGTATAGTAATATCGTATAATAATTGTCTATAATATACTATATATGACGTAGTATATATTATATATACTATAATATATATACCGATGCTAATAATATCAAATACGTAACCAATTCCGCTCTGATATTATATAGACTACTAAATATTATATTATAGTTATATCAGAGTAATCACCAACCTTATATATAAGTCTTATATTATTAGTAATATGTATAGGTATAATAAGTCCCGCAAAAGAAGTATAAGGGTTCAATCTCTAGTCTGGTGGTGAGGATATCTAAAAGTCACTTAATGCGTTTGAGATTGTATCTCACAACGTCTTCTTCATTTATATATCTAATCTCTCCGTTTTTCAGGCTTGTCTTATCCGTTCTCTCTTTATTTATGTATTCCTTTGATCAGTATATTTGAGTGCTTAACTTCATTGCATTGTGATCCGTATTTGTTTCGTCTATACTTTTCTTTGTTTTCTACATACTGAAATATGTATTTTTGTCGCGTTATTCATATCCTGGGAGAATATCTTGTTCCCATGGAACTTTTCATCCTGGTTCTTCGTACTCCTCTGTTGCACACATGCCTGAAAGGTGAACAATAGGATGTTCTGGTCGTTGAACTGTCCTTTGTTTGTGGTTCAATGGTCCTAGAATCAGTAGTCATTTACTGTTTTTTTCTTGGTAATTATTCAGATTTAAGGCTCTGTTTTGTACCGAATCTCATAAGGGTTATAGGACAGTTGCCCTAAATAATCTGCTGGGAGCAGTAATGTACATGCTCTCTGTTGGCGTGGGACCTGCATGCGACGAGAAAATATCTATATGATATGGCATTCCAGTTTAATAAATCAAGAAAATTTAATCTCTTGGTTGATCTACCCTCGAAAATTAAAACGGGGCTTACCAGATATTCCGCATAACCACATATTCCCAAACCAAATTGCGACTGCTGGGCATCTATCTATGTGATAACCTCTTCCGCATTAAGTACAAAGGATCACATATTGCAATGTCCTTTGCATGAACACCAGCTTCTTCGAGCATAGCAGTTCGGAAAAATACGTAAGGAGGAAAGAAAGTATCCGTTGTTTAACCGTGTAGGCCGATTGAACTTGGGCAAATTTTAAGTGTGAAAGAACTTCGTAAGAAATGAAGGAAGGTTTGGAATAGAAATTTGAATCAAGAGAGGCAAGTTGCACTTTCGCACGTGAAGTAAAGGAAGATGTGAAGAAAAAAGATAAAATTGGAAAGGAAGATCTTTAAAGGAAATATAGTTGTGTACTTCTGAACTTAGCTTTATAAAATAATTAGACTCATAAATAATTTCTTAAGGTATGAGGAAAAACATCGAACACTTTTAATCATTTAAAATCCATCGAATAAAGTTAATCGTAAAAGAAGAGGAAGTTATTTTAATGTTAGATTAAGTTAATCGACGTTCTTTACCTTAGGCAAGGGATACAAATCATGATGCAGTTTATTAAGGGTGCCAAGACTGTTGTATACCTAATCATTTGACCTCTTGGCACGTCATGCCCAATTTGAATAGCGAGCACGGCACACAGACATGCCCAGAGGTCAAATGGTTGGATATATTGGGGAAATATCAACTGAAAATGTGTAACTTGTCCAATTATAACTTCTGTCTCAATTCTAATCTTATTCTGAAAGTTTCTTCAAATTTCCGTGAAGAGGAAACAGTAAAGAAATAGGAGCAAATTTTTAATTTCGACCAAAAATTGGTAGAACATCTGTAAGGAATTCTTTTACATATGAATATTGTTTGTAGGAGGCATAAACTTAATATAAAAAAAGCTTCATTTACCTTCAGGAACTTGATTGATGTCGATGTAAGGCAAGGAACAACTCAAAATGAACTGCAAAGGTAGCAAGATATGGACTCAAAATTTTCGCTGCAATATAGTTTCGCAAATGGGGCCCTTTAAAATCGGGAAATTTAGAAAAAAAAGTAAGAATAGAAAAGAAATTGCAAATTTTTTAGAATAAAGCTTTCCCAGGAGTAAGGTATTGATGTTCAGTAAACCTTTCTGGAGATTTGTGTTGTGAAGGAGGAGAAATTCATGGTCCATTAAAGAATTCATGGGAGTATAACTCCTTATCCATGTTCAGAAAAACTGAACGTACAGGCGATCATTACTTTTTTAAAATATATATATATATACTATACTATTATATGAAGATTACTAATATATATATATATCTATAGCATAGATAAATATACCATAACCCATATATAGGTATATATAAACTATAAATATAATATTAACTAATATACTATTATATATAATATATTATATATATCATATGATAATATTTATATAATATGATATAGAATATTATAGTAATTGTGATATACTTTTTTTATATATATATATGTAAATATAGTGAGAGAACTGCCACGTCTAGTAACCAAGTGTTCATAAGTTAGAGAAAAAGAGAAGAAATAGTACAATGTGAAACTTATAGAAATTTGACAGGCGATAGCTAAGCGTCTAATAATAGAAAGTCTTCTAGGTATTAATCTTAATGTCGTAGCATTGTTGACAGCCCCAACTCTATCTCCTGGTCCTTTACCATTTTAAGCGTCTCATTCGTACCTCCATGCGTTATAGTTGTTAACTCTGCTATTGACCTCGATGCACTGTCGATTCCAACACCTGCTGCTTACGCTTTATATCCCTTTCACATGGGTCTTTTATGAGCTTGATGTTTGTCTCCTACTGTCACGTATGTTGCCTTCTGCTTTCCCCATCAGAAAATCATTTCATTGCCTTTCTACTCACCATGATAGGGGAACGTTGAATACGAAAGACTGCAATTATTTTGACCCAATAGCTGGGTGTGAGATGACTGAATCTTTCTGATAGATCATGCCATACATTTAGTCCATCTTTTGTGGTTTCTTATATCCCAACCACACCTCTTGCTGCACACTGTTGATAATTCTTCTCCGTTAACCAAAGTCTATTTTCATAGCTCATCGGTTTCTAAAACCTCCAACGCGCATTAAAATCCAAGTCCCTTTTTGTTGGTTCCCTTCTCATTTCGTGGTTGCTAGTGAGATATCTGACTGGCAGCCAAAGCAACTTCCTCCTCCCGCTTTGACAATTTCGACCCTCTCTGCAGTATTCCGTTTTCTGTTCCTCCCACCCTCTAATTATATTTTTATCCTTCGACATAGATTACTATCCTAATGCTAGGAAGATCACCGTGAGTAAAACTCCCATAGAATCTTTGGACTTTATACGGTTTGAGGTCCACCTTCCAGAGTGTCAGTTCCGTCTTCCCCACGTCCTTCCGTCTGTCGGCAGCCAATCCGCCTTCACCTTTTCCCTTCTATTTCAACTTTCTCTCTCAAAACACAGACTTCCATTTATTGTCCCCATCACCATCTTTCAATTGTATTTGAAGTTTTTGTTTATTTTCTTCATCAAACTTTGGTATTTCGTATTTCTTAATCAAAGTTAGAATTTAATGTTTTGTCAAGGAGTCACCCCGGGAGTCGGTGTGTCGACTCAGAATAGCCGTTATCCATTTGTGCTACGGTGATACCTGTACACAAATATATATATATATATATATATATATATATATATATATATATATATATATATATATATATATATATATATATATATATATATATATATATATATATATATATATATATATATATATATATATATATATATATATATATATATATATATATATATATGAGCAGCAAGTGACAATATTATGTATATATGATTTAAATTGAAAATATTAAAATTTTTGACTTTAATAATAATAATAATGAATGAAAATTTTAGTTTTTTGGTATTTTTAGTTATGTTTGAATTAGTAGACAGATGCTACCCATTAATTATGCTTCTATTGCTCCATACAAACACTTTCTAAAAAGGCCCGTCTATACCACACGATTTGCTTTATCAAGTAAATAGTATCCAGTAAAACGTGTGTGAACGGCATTACTGATGATTTGCTTGAACTGAAGGTTAGACAAAATACCAAAAGTTTGATGAACTCGAGTTCAATCTATTGTCTCTACGAAATTGAACAAAAAATTTGCAGATAAAACTGAATTGTGTAGACGAGAGTGTTTGCTGCGTTTTGCCTGACGATAAGTTTGATTAAATAAAACGTTGCAAACTCTTCGCGTCCATATTTAGTTTTATCTTCAAATTTTTTGTTCAGTTTCTTAAGAGACAATGGATTGAAGTTGGAGCTCATCAAACTTTTGGGAGGTTATCAAACTTTATTGAGTTCAAGCAAATTGTCGGTTTTGTCTTTAAAACGCAACGTTTTACATGATACGATTTACTTAATGAAACAAATCGTCAAGTAAATCATTACGTGCAGACGGGAATAAAGGAATATTTTTCATTTTAAAACTTTTAAAACGTAAACTTTCAGTGATTAACCTTGAATGCTTCCATGACTTCCTTCTCCTTGTGACAAATATTTGTAGTGTAGTTAAAATGGTCGTAAAGAGGTTCTTGTTGTGGAGAATTTTTTTCAGTAGAAATGTTTGGTAGGTCTTAACGTTAGTGAACAAACGTTTGCCAAATACAAAATGCTTTGCATTTTTCTTTGTTGCATTTTTAAAAACATTTTTACCAGAAAAACATACTGAGTTATCAAAATTTGTAAATTTATTATTATTATTATTATTATTATTATTATTATTATTATTATTATTATTATTATTATTATTATTATTATTATTATTATTATTATTAGTGACTAGTAATATAAGCATTCACGATATAACAAGTACTGACTTTGTTCTCCTACGTCATAAGACATTATTATTATTATTATTATTATTATTATTATTATTATTATTATTATTATTATTATTATTATTATTATTATTATTATTATTATTATTATTATTATTACTTTTTAGTAATTTTGCTTATTGATCTTTTCAGTATCTCGAGTAATGGTCGCCAATGTTTTTAAGACCGAAATTTCTTTAAATTTTTTTTTATATATATTGGTACTAAAAATATGAAGTATATTATTATTATTATTATTATTATTATTATTATTATTATTATTATTATTATTATTATTATTATTATTATTATTATTATTATTATTATTATTATTATTATTATTATTATTATTATTACTTTAAATATTTGCAGTAAGGTAAATGAGAAGGTAAAATATATGGGAAAAAAGCAGCTTGAGTATAAAACGTAAGATGGAGTGGAGTAATGGTAGGATAACCTTTTAGAGAAATTAGAAAATGTTTAAAATTTTGTGTGTAAATTTTTTTTTATGAAGAAAAGAAGATATACGGAATGCCCATAATTGACATCTCTAAATAATAATTTAGTGATATAAAGAAATGCTTAAGGGAAAAGAATTTATAGTCATAAAAAGGTGCTAGCCGAAACGTTATGGTTGAGGTCTTGACTTAAAAGAATAGTGTAGTGGCTGGTGAATGTTGGTTTTATTTGACTCATAAGAATTGATAAACCTCCAGCGTAAATGCCTTCATTTCATATGTAAAGAAGAGCAAAACGCCATAAACAAATTTGCAAAATACGAAAGAAGCAAGAACTTATCAGTTAAATATTGAGTTTTGAAGGAAGTGGTCATAAGCCATCGTGACGTCCGATAGTGTGATTGTGAGTAGTTGGTGTAGTAGTAAGAAGAGGCATTTAATAATTTTCTCTTTATCATGCTTAAATTTTAAATGTTTAAATTTAATCACGGTAAATTTTTCACAATTTTATTACATTATTCACTTTAATTAAAGAGGCAATAATTAACCAGGTAATAAAAAGATTTTGATGATGGAAGAGTAACCCCAAGTTTTTTCCTCCATCTTTTGTTTAATATTGTTAAAAAATGTTTTCGTACCCCCTTGTGAGAAAGAGAGAGAGAGAAAATTTTTTTGGGAGCGATTGGCTCACAAACATGTAAGATTTTAGGATTATTATTATTATTATTATTATTATTATTATTATTATTATTATTATTATTATTATTATTATTATTATTATTATTATTATTATTATTCGCCAAAACATTTTAAGTTCGGTGCTAAGCTTTTTTTAGTGTTACCATTTACTTAATATTAAAGTTAAATGATTAAGTTAGGTAGAAATATATTTGTAGTTTTGTTTAGTTAAGTACATTATTATTATTATTATTATTATTATTATTATTATTATTATTATTATTATTATTATTATTATTATTATTATTATATTATTATTATGTAATGATTTTATGAAGTTTGTGACCATCTGTTACATTTATCTTAATTTTTCTTCAGGTTCATTATCATTACTAATTACCTTTTTACCCATGTTTGTAAAACATTTTTTTGTAAAGCGATACTAAAGCTTCTAATAAAGGTTCTCTGTGAGAAATACATTGTAGAGTATTAGTGTGTGTGTCTGGTCATTCACTTTGTACTATAACGTGAAACTGTAGATTCATAATTATCCTTGGCTTTTTATTGCATTATAGGGTGTTTTTTTGCCAATTGCTCTTCACATTTGTAATCCCTTTTCGAATGGCCCAGTAACTGGCAATCCGCATGCTACAATTTCATTTAAGGCATTTTTTGTTTTTTTGAACACTTGGTGGCGATAGGCTTGGGATAGCCGGCCTTAAAGTTCGATTTCCTGTAGTCCCCACATCCCCCCGTGTTACCCTCTGAGAAGGGGATTAAGCACGTTAAGAGGAAGGAATTTTTTTTTTTTTTTAATTTGGTAAAAGAAACATAAATTAAAATTTCAGAATATTAATATTTTTTATTTATATATATTATTAAAAAAAAAATAATAAAAATTGAAGACTTTTTGTTCACATATTAAAAACCTAAAGCCAAAATTTATTTACATTTTTATTAAACTGAAATTTTAGTAATACAATTTCTACTTGAAATGAGTTAGAAAACATGACTCGATCCACCGTATGAGAAGTAGTTAAAACCAATTTTCATTTTATTAATCATAATCATCATGTCCCTTGCTTCCCCAAACTGGGGAGTAGGATGCTCAAACATGCACCAGAAATTAGAGGCATGCATGAGTATTTCTAGGGTACAAATAAGTGGTAGTGGGACCCAAATCAAGCTACCACTGTCCATTTAATCGCCTCTTACGACACGCAGAGCGTACGATGTAGAAATTTATTCTCACCCTCCCCTCCCCACTCGTGGGGATGTATGATTTATAACTCTATAAGAAATGGTCCAACAAATTGAAATGATAATATTCAGACAAATAAACGAACAAACATTGTGACTATATTGCAAATTTCCTGATTAAAGTTACATAGAGGAGAATGTTATTGGAAAAAATGTGTGTGTGTGTGTGTATTAAGTTTGGGGAACTTGCTGATGATAAGCATGAAAATTTTATTAATTTAAAATTTGACTTTATTTTGCGCAGTGCCTTAATGGATTGTATGAATTTCCTTAAATAAAATATTGATATATCACTGCATGATTTCAAATTTAGCCAAAAGTTGAGTAGTGATTGAATAAAAATGTTAACAGTTCAAGTGTAGAGAGAGAGTCGAAATCATTGTATGGGTGCACGTAGATAAAGGTAAGAGAGTAGAAAAGATACAAAAGGAAAAAAAGTTCGGATGTTAGAGACTTAGATTGAATCAGATGAAAGAAGGAGACAAACTAATGGAACAGTTACGAGGAAGTTGTTATTGAGATAATTTAAAATGAGTCATGTGAGGAAATAATGATGCATGTTCAAATGATGTATTATAGAATAATAATTTAAATGAATCAAGTGATGAATAAAAGAGAATCGCGATATCCAATATTGATTCACTGCCTTTGGTACTTAAAAAACAAAAAATAAAAATGAAAATGGTGGAGTATTTAGTAGTATTTGTAAACATTTATTATTATTTACCCTGCCATGAAGATTTTCTAGAAGCAACTGTACAGATTATTATTATTATTATTATTATTATTATTATTATTATTATTATTATTATTATTATTATTATTATTATTATTATTATTATTATTATCGCACAAATACATTTCTTTAATTTACAAACAAACTTTCTTTTATTTCTCATTTTAATTTTTCTTTTAGGTTTTACACTGCCAATTTATTTAAAAAATGGTTTATATATATATATATATATATATATATATATATATATATATATATATATAGATAATAATATATATATATATATATTATTTAATTTATTAATTAAATATATATGTATATATATATATATATATATTATTAATGGAATAAAAATGGACTTTAGCCTAAATAATAAATATGAAATGCTCATAATGTTGTATTGGTAAATTCTATTAAAACGTTGTTATTTCCAAGCTTTTATTTAGAACCATTATTTGTACCTTTTTTTTCTTTTTTTTAATGCATTTTTATTAGACTTTTAATGTTTTGTTGCATTCAGTGACGCGAAGGGGGGGGGACTGAGTATCTAAAGCACCCCCTTCCCCCAAAATTCTGATTCAAAATTTTATCCAAAATTTTCAACTGAAACCAATGAAAAAGAAATGAAAAAAAAAATATGAAAAATTTGTTCTTTGGAAAATTTTGGATATTATTATTATTATTATTATTATTATTATTATTATTATTATTATTATTATTATTATTATTATTATTATTATTATTATTATTATTATTATTATTGTTATTATTAATGGCAGTGTTTCTGATACTGAATAGTACTAATGACAATGTGGGTTGGCTTGATTATTATATTTGAGTACTGAGATTACAAGCTGAAATCGATCTCTTTGGTGGCAGAATTGTTCATCTCGGGTGTAAATTTGTACCTGGGTGTACCAATTATATTAACCGTCTTTGTACTAAAGGTTATTCAGAAGAGTAATTAACGGATTATAATGTTATGACACTGTTACCATTGTAAGATTTTATTAGATTGCACTTCAATTACTAGTTGCGTTCATGCGGTCACATTATGACTCATAATATGAGAAATTATGAGTGACGTCAGGATTATTTTGAGCAATGACCTCACGAGAGTAGGCTAGCGTAACCATTGTTTACAAACGTGAACGATTGGCTTTGAAAATGTTTTTATAATACAAAAAAAAAAAAATTTAAATTCATAAAATAGTTTAATTAAATATAATATGGTTAACAGCCCCACCAGTTAATGAAGCCACTATCAAGCGATCATTATTTTGTACTAATTCATTAAAATCCAAAAAGTGCGCAGGAACGTGGATACTGTCTCTGCGGACCTGTTTGCGCTGTCTGATGCATTTATTGCCTGTGCAATTAAGGAATCCCTAAAGAAGCAGCAGCAGATGATGCATAAATAAACAAACGCTATTGAAGGAAGAACTTAAAATTGTTTTATATTATTAAAGTAAGTGCAAGAACAAGGAGTCAAATTATGTTTAAACATCGGAGGTGCCCAAGCCTTTCGCATTAGCGGGTCGCTTGAATACACGTTTAACCTTTTCGAGCAATATTGCAACCTTGTTGAATCTGTCTGAATTGATGAACTAGATTTGACAAAGTTTAAAGGAGCTTCGCTGTCCACGGAAGGAAAGTTCTGCTGCTCTATAGCCTTGTTCTAAGTTTTGTATAATAGAAAAGCGGTCGGCTACCTTTTTTAAACTTGATCAATTTTGTTTTCTGAGAAAAAAAAATTGTTCGGAAAATTTTCATCGATTTTGATTGCGCCATCATTTAACGTAACAACAATTCATTAATTGCAATTATTCACACATTGTTATTATATAGTTCAAATTTATTTATTTATTTATTTTTTTTTTTATAATCTTATAATACTAATTATAAATTTTGCCAAGAAAATAATGAGTGGGTCATAATTCACACACGAGCCGAAGGTTGCCGACTATTCTTGTAGATAATTGTATGTATTCTGTATGAGTAAATTCTCCAATATAAATATAAAAAATGGTTATGAATTCGTTTTTAAAGTGTAGTGATATTTTGTTTCATCTTATTTAGGGGACTTCGATCATCGCGATCCGAGGACCATTAAAATCTAATCAACTATATTGGGTCAATCCACTTTACTA
>JABUQX010115902.1:7500-10000 GCA_015478945.1 Trachelipus rathkii | reverse complement strand
CCAAAGCAACCTATGTCAATGATATTCTGTGAATCTAGATTAGTTTCGCAGCAATACCAATTTGTCATGCATAGATCTATTAAATAAATATACCTTTCTATTATTTCTACTTGGTCTCATATATATTAGATAATTATAAATATATCGCTTCAAAGCATGAGATATGTAATACTGATACTCTATATCCTAACTATAATCTGATCTACTAACTCTAAGGAAAGATTCTAAATTATCATAACCTAATCACTAATCCTAAACTTAAAATTCGTAACCTTAAACCTAACCTAGACAATCATACCTAACCAGATCCTAACTGCTAAAACAATAATCAAGATTCTATCTATCTCGTTATATAATGTTAAGTCATATATTTGTCTTAGGAAATATAATTAATATTTAAATAATAGGTAATTATTTTTGAACTTACTACACTTTTATCTCAAACCAGCGAAAGATAAACTTATTATAAAATATTTTATGTGATTAGTTATTTTGCTCGGAGATAAGGAGACTTACACAAACGCATTCTTCGAACAGCTTATAACATCTACTAACTATGGCTCTGCACAGTTATACATCATTTGTTTCGCTAGAAATATGCCCTGATGGATTGTATTTAGCACGCGGATGTTTTAATTGACGAGATATTATATATGATATTAAATGATATTATATTATTAATATTAAATATAATAAATACTATTTATATATATATGATATATAATATAAAAAATAATATATAAAAATTATATAATATACTTGAAGTTTAGTAGAAATATTTATACTAAATTTCAAAAAACGGCTTTAATATATTCCTATATTTATATAATATTTTATAATATATACTCTACAAATAAGATCAATTCACCCAAACACTACCTCTATTAGCGTCGATTATAATGGATGCTACCGATCTTATATTTGCTTTTCTTATATTGTGACTATGAGATATATAATAGATTTCATAATGTTATATTATTTATTACTATAATACTAAACAAATAATATTTTCCTTGACTGTAATTATACGTAAGAGCATAGTATTCTACATATTTGCACTAATAATTAATAATGACAATTTTAATTCTTAAATATATAATGGTAAGAAAGAATAGACTTATTATATATTATATTACTAAAAATCCAGTACTCTTGTCTAAATAGAGCATCATGCACGTTTGCAGAACTACCAGGAAGCTCAAGTAGAAAGATCCGAGTAATATATAATCTCACAAAGAGAAAAAAAACATTTATCATTACGATCACACCATAAACATCTAAAGAATACTAACTAGTATTACTTGAGTCTAAACAGTATATACACAATCTAACGATTAGCTCCACAGCGTCTACTGTCAATCGATCTGATCTCAGATACCAAATCGTTAGGCTCATAATGGTTACTGATTCTCGAATCAATATTAGTATATCAGCTAGCGTTTAATTGAGCATAAGATAACTTCTCCCATATAGTTATATGATAAAAACTAGAAGGTAGATAATTTGCTAACACTGTATACATCAGGATCTAGTCGAGCATAAATAACAACAAAAAATAATCTATAAGCACGAGATATATTCACTCACTGTACACCGACATTATAATTTACCCACACAATATTTTTTGTAAGTGATATTAGAACAGTTGGATGAGAGTGGCGGTTAGGCTGTTTGTGTTGCAGGTTGAAAACTTTCGAGATCCGAAACAGTATTTGATTCCGCCAGCCGTATATATATATATATAATTATATATATATTTCGCTGTTTTATATTCTTTTATTATATGTAGTCACAAAGTATTGCATCGATGTCTCTAGTATATTAGTATATATATATTTTATTCGAAGATAATGTGAGAACGTTATCCGAGATGTTTTTTTTATATATATGTGAGCGTGTGTCCTACCAGTTGGTGGAGTGTTAATTAAGTAAAATGCAAAATGTTTAGCCCACGCTGGAAGGGTTGTATATATTTTGTTTATTATTTTTTTTATTTTTATTATGTTATTATATTTATATATTTATCTTTGGGCGAGAGAGTAGGTGGAGTGAGAAAGGAGAAACGATTTGGCTCAGGTGAATGTGCAGGAAATAGCGAAAAAATTGATGTATCGTCAAGCACAACCTTCCGGCGATATTTTGAATTTCCAGAACTAGTGCAAAGATAGTATATTTATATCTATATATATATCCCTATTATTTCGGAGAGTGTGGGTAAAGAGGTCTGATGTCTATATTTTCTCTTCTCCTCAGCCCTGGTAACAATTATATTAAAAGATTGTGGCTATAGACGTCGATATATATATATAGAAGATAGTTATTATTATTTTTATTATATTATATATATATATTATTATATTATATTATCATTAATATAATATATAGTATTATATAATATACATCCCGCATTCCACACGCATGGCTTTTATATCTTATTTATCTTATTTTATTTATATATGTCTGTTGGGAGAATTAATATAATTATTTTATTATTTTATAT
>JABUQX010115902.1:2500-5000 GCA_015478945.1 Trachelipus rathkii | reverse complement strand
AATTTAAGAGGTCTTTTGGTCAGCAAGCCGACGAGGGATTTTTTTACCTTACAGAGACAATGGAAACTTTTGTTATGTTTGTTCATTTATTAGGATTCTAATTGTCCTGATTCATACATTTGACATTCTTTTATAATATACACTTGTATGTGAAATCGCCCGTAACTGAAAAGCGATATAATTATATAGATATATATATATATATATATATATATATATATAATATATATATATATTATATATATATATATATATATATATATATATATATATATATATATATTATATAATATATATATATATATATATATATATATATATATATTTCTATAAATATAATATATATATATATATATATATATATATATAGGTAAAAGTTACTTAACGCCCACACGGAACGGAAGCTCGGATCAAAAAAAAAAAGTTCACAGGTAGCCTCTATGATACATAAATAGACGTTTTTGGGGTCGAATAAAAAAAAAAAAAAAAAAAAAAAAAAAAACAATCATTATTCAAAAACTACAATATCTACAGCGAAAAGGAATACATTTTTGGAATCCTGGTAAAATTTTAGTAAGGAAAATGCAAATTTAAAGAATACCCCAAGGGTGTACCGCACCGATGGCAGGAGTCGGCAGTCTCTCCGCGCCTTCCGGGGGGAACTACGCGGTAGGACTATTTCCCCCCTCGGGGAGCGGTCTCCCGGAACCCCCGAGTCTTTGGTATTTGGGTGTCGCGGGCGATTCCTCCGCCCCTCCCCTACGGCGGTATGGAAAAAGTCCCCCCCTGTGTCCCTTCGGCTCGAGCCCCCTACATTTGCCGTGTAAATACCTTTTCAAATTAAATATATAATTTCGCCCTAGAACAGGTAAAAAAAAAAAAAAAAAAAAAAAAAAAAAAAAAAAAAAAAAAAAAATTTCTTTTCGACCCTAGAACATCTATTTATGTATCATAGATGCTACCTGTGAAAATTTTTTTTGATCCAGCTCCGTTCCGTGTGGGCGTTAAGTAACTTTGTCCATATACTATATATATATATAATATATATATATATATATTATATATATATATATATATATATATATATATATTATTATATTTATATATATATATATATATTATATATATATATATATATAATATAGGCGGTATATTACAAACAATATATATATATATATATAATAAACAGGAAGACGAACAAAAATGGAGAAAGCATTCTTTATTCATAAATTCTGGACGTTTCGGGTATTACTTGACCCATCTTCAGCAAAAAATTTACTCTAAAAATAATTAAAATTTACAATTAAAATTAAAAGATGAAAAATCTATATAACAATATTAATATTAATACACTATGAATAAAGTTACATTAAAAATTGGGAAACAAATCACATAAATGAAAATGAAAACAAAATCACAAATTGACATAAAATGGAGAAAAAACTTAAACAAACGCACCGACAGAGATCTAAGTAAATTTTGTAGTTGTACTGAGTTACGAAATTTAATATTGAAAATTACAGAATGCATATATATAAATAATAGAGTTAGTTGGTTAAAACAGAATAATTATGGTTTGAAACAGTATGTTAATTTATTGTTAAAATACAAGTTGATGAACAATAAACTAAAAAAAAACAAATAATAATAATAATAATAAATAATAATAATAATAATAATAATAATAATAATAATAATATAATAATAATAAATAATAATATAATAAAATTAAAAAACATTAAAAAATAATAATAATAAATAATAATAATAATAATAATAATAATTAATAATAATAATAATAATAATTAAAATATTAAAAAAAAATCACATAAATGAATAATAATAATAATAATAATAATAATAATAATAATAATCCTTATGGTTACAATGATTAAATACAATGACAGTAACAATATTAATGTAAAAAAAGTTGGATAGAGGATTGGTCTTTATTTAATTCAGGTTTCAAATGATAAATATATAAACTTTCCAGGATCTTTCTATCAAGAGAGTCACTTGCTGAGGCAAGGATTTCAAAACTGTCTCGTGAGATTGAGTGGCCATTTTCCAAGCTATGAGATCGGATAGACGAATGTTCTGGCGTGGTCAATGGCAAATTAGTTCTATATGATAAACCCAAATGCTTTGAAACCCTCAAATGAAGTTGTAGACCTGTTTGGCCTACGTAACGGACATTGCAATCCGTACACTTATACATGTAAACTATAGAGGATCTCAATCTGTGGGGGATAATATCTTTAAGCCTGAAAAAGTTAGAAATTTTCATACTATTAGTAGGGATAAAAATAAATTCAGTTGATGGAAATGTTCGGTGCAACGTGGGGCTTAATAGATTTGTCAGCTTCCATTATAATGGCCAATAAATGGAATTTTTAAATATATTCTTTGCTTGGGGACATCGATGAAAGGCCGTCTCGGACGAAATTTATTTTCAAGAAATCTATATACTATTTTAGGAAATATATTAGAAGGGAATAAA
>JABUQX010115901.1:17500-23352 GCA_015478945.1 Trachelipus rathkii | reverse complement strand
CCAGAGAGAGTAATAGGCAAGTGATGGAGGTATAGATATAGGAAGTGACAGGTTGTTGCTTTGACCTCAGTTACAGAACAACAGAATCAAGAGCTCAGAAGTCTGCTCCAAGTTTTACAAAACTATAAGTACGTGACAAGTTCTTTAGTTAAGGAAATTGTCTGCTTCAGAATGTTTTGTGAGAAGTACAAAGAAAGAGAAAAACAAAATGAAAGAAGTATATAGAATTTTTGTTGCTGAATATATGTTGTTTTGTGTTCTAGAAGTGTGTAGCAGCTTTTATAACTTTTTTTGACACTACCAGTAATTGACATCTTGCGAAGTCTTTTCAAGATATAAATATAACTATAAAAGTATTATTTGAGAGTACTATGAGCGACATAAGGTTAAGTGATTGCTTGTAACTGTAGCATAGAGTATGATAGGGCTCGCGCTGGACTTGGAGAAATTAGTGCGAAAATTTTGTGATGCAAAAAAGAGAAGGGGATTAATGATCATTTCGAAAGAATATTATGTAAGGTTAAAAGTATGTTCAATGTGTAGTTGTTTATTAGTAGTTTTTGCTTTTAACTTACAATAACAGTAATAGTAACAGTAATAAAAAAGGCTCTCATATATAGTATATATTTATATTTATATATATAGATATTATTATATAATTATAATATATATATATATATATATATATATTTATACTTAAAATCTAAATTATAATATATGCTATTTTTTAAATTATATATATAATAATATAAACTTTTTCATTGTAATACCTCTGGTCTTTTGTAATGCTATGTGATTTTTCTTTATATGAACAGACTTAAATTTTTGTCATTCCAGTTCCAAAACATATCCAATTGGCTGATAAAGGGGTGCGCAGGCACCTATTAAGTTTAAATTGGCTTGCACTAACTTAGTTAGACCATGGCTCAGTTTATGTTGAACTCCAATGTCTGCTTAGATGAATTAATATATTTAAACATAAGCTATTCTTTTTAGTATATTAATATAAAACGTCTTTTTCAAATGAAAATATGTTATATAATGAAAGAGAATTTGCTTCCATATGTTCGCTTATTGGTTAAGTTGTTAATGATGGCTGTTATTTCGGACGTTGTGTTGTGTGTTTGTTCATAGTTTAGATTTAAAGAGGAATAAAACTTTACTTGTTTGCAGTTATCGTTAGGTTTAATGATAGTTAGGTTAAGGTTTGGTAAATTTGTTTAAATATACTATGTTAATGTAATAAAGCATTGTTGCATTAGCTATATTCGTTAGTCAGTATTATAATTAGACAGGTAGTGATAAATTTTTGTTAAATATCACATGTAATGTAAATTAACATTCTATGTTAGACATATGCATGCCAAGTGTGAATAGGTTAGCGTTTTTGTACTATAGTTAAGTTACTTTAACTTGTCGTTAAGTTATGGAACTTTGTTAATGTTGCAGTTTATTCGCTCTTAAGGTGTGTTAGGTTTGTCGGTTGTCCCATTATATTTAGTTTTCAGTGAGCTATGTTATCGTTATAATGTGAAAAATCTTTGCTAGTTAGCATATAGTTCGTTGATGCAGTGTATAAGACTTGTTTTTTTATGTTATGTTATTCAAATGATACTGAAATGGGAATTGATAACATAGATGCATGGGAAGGTGGAGGTGGAAGGAGGGAGGGAGGGTGTTTTATTTTAATGATTAACTGATTTAACTGCTTTAGATGGTGTAACAAACGCTGATTTTATGATAATTAGGTTAAGGTTATGATAAATTTTTGTTAAATTGATATGTCATGTAAATTAACGTAATATTAGTTAGATGAATATGCTTGAAAAGTATGAATAGGTTACGATTGTATGCATTGTTAGCTACTTTTCTGGTGCTAAGTGTGGACATTAGTTAATTAAAGTTTATCGAGTAGTTTGTGTTAGGTTTGCCGTTGTACACTATTTTCTTAGTTAGGTTATGTTATTGTTAGTCTTATTGATGTGAAAACTTTGTATGTTAGCATATATTCGTTGATAGTGTTATTAGAACTTGTTTTTATGTTTTTTTATCTAAATGATACTCGAATGTGACTTGAATCAGAATAGAATCAATAGATCATAGATCATAGGATGGATTTCTGAGGGAAGGGGAGGAGGGGAGAGTGGTATGCATTTACTGATTTCTGGCTGTATGTAAATAAAATGCAAATACTGTAAGTAAAAATATATTTTTTAAACAAATAAATAAAATGTTTTCATAATAAAATATGGACTTGAATCAATAGATCATAGATCAATGATCATGGATGGGGTAGGAGGGTGGTGGGGAGGGATAAAAATTGTGATTTACTGGTTTGCTGCTTTAGGGTAGGTAAAAAATGCAAATTTTTTAAGTTATTAACATAAATGAATAAAGTTTTGTGTTATGTTATACAAAATATTACTTAAATCCAATAGATCAATTAGATAAATAGATCAACGGGTGGGTTGAGAGGCGAGGTTATGTAGTTGGATTATATGATTTACTGCTTTAGGGTATGTAAATGTAAATTTTTAAGTTATAAAAAAAGATTAAAGTTTTGTGTTATGTTTATATAAAATGACTGCAATCATAGATCAATAGATAACGGGTTGGGTGGGAAGGGTAGGTTGGTGGTTTGGATTTACTGATTTACTTGTTTTAGGGTGTGTAAAAACGAAAATTTTTTAAGATAAAATACAAAGTCATAAAATTTAAGTAAAAAAAATATTTTAAGCAATAAACAATAAATAAAATAAATAAAATTAACATTTGAAAATAAATTAAAAATTTAAATTGAAACAAAATAAAAAGAATAAATGTAAAATGAAACTTATAATGTAATATATGCAAACATATATTTTATTGACGTGTATAAAAAGAAACGAGATTCTAAATAGAATGCAGTCTGAGGCTCAAGTTTTTCCTAACTTAGCATGTACCGGTCAGCAGGTGCGGTAAACTTGTTCTACTCGTCTTTCTCCATCATTCCTCTTCTCTTCTTCCTTTTCCTTCTCCTCTTCTCTGTTTTGTGTTCCCATGCATTTTTCGGGGGGTTCCTTGATAGAAATTCCGGACTCATTAATATAAACTATAATATTTTTGATTACAATAATGGGATAACGAATATTATTTTATCTCAGCACCGGATCGGCTCCAGCATCGAAATGCTGTTGTCAATTCCGACTCCTCTGACTTCAGACTAATTCTCACGACTCCTTTCTTTCCAGACTCCGAATCTTTCTCCAGATGTTCAGACTTTCTACGAATATATGCCATTTTTAGGTGGCAGCAATCCCCTTCCGGGGTAATGGAAGTTACTCGTCTTGCGAGAGTTATCGTCACCCCGATGGGGGTGACAAGTTTGAGCAAGATACCTATGTAGCAAATCACGCGTTATAGGTGTTGGTGTGGTGCAGTGCAGTGCGGTGTGTTTTTTGTGGTGCGGTGTGTTTTTGCGCTGCGGTGGGTGCGGGCCTTGCGGGGACCATATACGGCGATAATATATTATATAATATATATATATTATAATTATATATATATATTTTATTATATATATATTATTATTATATATATATATATATAATATATATATACTAGTATATATATTATATATATATATATTATAATTTGAATATAAATTTATTTTACTATTTATTAAATTTAGTTTATTTTTTTTATTTATGATTATTATTTATTTAAGGGATTTTTTTATGATTATGTTATTTATTTATTTTTATTGTTTCGAAAACGTGGGTGGATGAGGGGAAATAAAAATGTCGCCACGGTCTCAAATTATCCCATTTGACTACTCAAGCTAAAAGACGGCAAACTAGTTTTGAATGGCTGGGTTGCTGGCTTTTACATATTTTTTATGTAACTGAAAATTTGAGTTGCGAATGATATTTACGTCAAGAGAACATAATAAACTAAACAAATATTGAATGTGCATTAGGGTTTAAAAAGTCTATCATAAATAACAAATCATAATATTATAAAAATTCAATCTTCTGAAGAAACGAATAATAGAATTACTTCTAAAGGGGTAAGATTCCAGATAAGATATGGATAAACTTTTTAGAAGGTGTGTATAGGATCATACAATAGGATAATGAGAGTGCGAATGGGGTCTCAGTTGGTGGACATATCAATGAGATATATCGAAATTTGTGCGGTAATGAGAGGCAAAATTGCAGATGGGAGAGGGTCCATGATGTATAGTGGCTGTGAGTGATATTGGTGTAGCCATTACGGAGGCGTGGATGAATGAGCTTGTTAAGAAGCTTTGTGGTGAGAAGACGAACTCAGCCATGCTCGGCTTTTTTTTCTAATTTTGCTCCTGCTGATCGTTCGTTCTAGCACTTTGCCAATGACATCGGAAAGCAGTGCGGAGATCAGGATGGTAATTCAATTGATGGGAGGTGACCTTGATAGACATCGAGCAATCTAGGAGGAATTGGAACAGTTCGAAAAGAAGAGTCGGCATTTTGGCCTTTGTTCGGGTTTCATTGTCAGTTCCCCCTACATGAGAGGGGGTATACATAGATGATTTGTATTCTTACAGAGTTTGAGGCAGTCGAGAAATTGTTGCACGCGGCCTTCCATTTGTGGTTTGAATAAGGGTTTTAAAGCGCCTGGAGGGAGCTGAATGAACGAAAATATACATAAGAGGTGGTCTTCGTTAAGGAATGAGAGTCGAGAAGGGCATATTATAGCCATTAATTCTCATGTAAAAATTGAAGCGTGATGGGGGGAGGGTATGGGAGAAGGTTGGGTCACGAAGACAGCGAAGCGCCACACTCTTCTGTTTTAGAGCCGTCAGTAAACACTGTTAAAGTTCACGTAACTGCGGACTGAGACAGTGAAGGTAGCTTTAATGGTAACAGGGTGGCTTAGATTTGGAGAGCGAGGTCAGGACCAGGCATGGTGGGAGAAGGAAATAGCCAAGGTGTATACCCTCGTCATAAGAGAAATGCAGCACCTTTTGCAAAGGGGTGTTAAGGAAATTAAGGATGTTACTAATTGTGCTTTGCATGCAGTAACTCCAGAATTCATAGGTGTTCCTGAGATAATGTCAGTAAGCAGAGGTTGGGGTTGTGAAGTGAAGCTTTGTGCCATGATGTATTCCTTCGAAGGGAGAGTGGATAACCATTGATTCAATCTTCAGGCTACCAGGGGGAGATCGGTTAGGCTCAGTGATATCGAATGCCTCGTTGATTGGGATATAACAGGTGTAGTAGAGTTGGGGAGACATGATCATATACTACACAGCATAGTTCCAGCTTTTAGATACGGATTTAGGGCCATCTAGAGACGTAAAAGGGATTGGATCAGCGGTCCAAGATTTTGAGGTGAGAATGACGATAGATCAAGCTACGAATGAGAAGTGTTTTCAGAAAGTTTAATATGCGGTGTGGTATGCTAGTGGTGCTCTAGAATGAGTCTCTCTAGAAATTGACTGTGGAAGTTACAGGAGTAGTAAGTTCGCCCCACCATATAAGGTAGGTTCGCGGGAAGAAGGTTGCAGGTTTCTTGGATCCTTTTTAATTAAAGAGCACAGCTGACATTTATGGTAGTGAGATATGTAAGGTCATGGGAATTGCTCCAATGTGAAATATTGCTCATAGCTAGTTTGAAGTGCTGTTTAGAGAAAAGGCAGCTGGCCCGGCTTTATAAAGCCAAGGTCATTCAACATAGAGAGCACGATATATATATTATATATATATATATAATATATATATTATATATATATATATATAAATATAATATATATATTATATATATATATATATTAATTATATACTCTGTGGCGTTAGGAAGGTTGACTCGCCGCTTCATGGCGAGAACACTTT
>JABUQX010115901.1:10000-12500 GCA_015478945.1 Trachelipus rathkii | reverse complement strand
GAAAGTTGATACGAAAAATATCAAAAATTAGGTTCTGAAAAATGAAAACGCCGAAACAATGACTACAGACAAGAAAAACACCTGAAAATGACGTTCTAGAGGTAAAAAAAAAAGCTGCGGTTTGCTTTTTTCCCCATCAAAATTGTCTGAAAATTAAGAATTTTATGTCCATTTTTAGGTGGGGGCTAAAATGGGGTCCCAAAACCCAATATTGATCCTCCCATTATTGTGCCTAAATATTTTTGTGAAAAAAAGAGCTCTCTTTTTATGGCAAAAATTTATCAGTTGTCGTACAGTTCATAAGTCTGAAATATATTTTAACTGAAGTTACAGCCAGGAATAGGGGAGGGCAGAGTAGGGGAGGCTAGAGAGGTAGGGCTGTAGGCTATTGTGCAAGTTTGCAAATTTGCTTTTTCGCGGGAAAGTTGCTTGATATATATTATATATATATATATATATATATATATATATATATATGTTTATATTATTATATATATATGATTTTATTTTCTTATTATATATATATATATATATATATATATATATATATATTAAAGTATATATTTTCGTAATATATTAACTATATAAATATATAATTAATTTTTTCTCCAGCAAAGCAAAAAGCTCTTGATTCTTTTTTTCAGCTGAGCAAAGTTTTGAATTCCAGGCAATGGCCTCACTTCGTCCTCCGATACATGATATATAGATTATATATTTATATATATATATATATATATATATATATATATATATATATATATATATATATATATATATATATATATATATATATATATATATATATATATATATATATATATATATATATATATATATATATATATATTTATATATATATATAGATATATATATATAGTTGTATATATATATATATATATATATATATATATATATATATATATATATATATATATATATATATATATATATATATATATATATATATATATATATATATATATATATATATATATATATATATATATATATATATATATATATATATATATATATATATATATTAACAATTGTGTATCTATGTAGTCTTACCTTGAGTTTGTTGTTTTCAAAGATTTTTTGCTCTTTGATAGTTCTTGTAGCCCTAAGAAACTCAGCCGGAGGCTTTAGTCAATTAGCACTTACATTAAACTTAGTAGGTAAAATGGTAAATTGATTAGTATAAGGCAAAGAGAATAGAGATAGGTTGATAGTTGAAATAGTTGAAAAGAAAAGACAATTTACCTCCCTTTACATTTTTGATTTTTAATTTGAATGAACAGGAGCATACGCTAAGAACGCTTTTTAGATAAAGTCTAACCTTTTTCTGATTTTTTAGTGAAATTCTGGATGATTATATCCAATAGAGACAAAATATAAAATATAAATATAAAATAAAATACAAAAACATAGCAAAAAACAACACTCAATGCATTTATAAAGTCCCGTGCAACAATTGTGATCTAATTTAAGTTGGTGAAACTCACGATTTTGAAAGAAGAACCAATCAACATCATGATTTAAGAATGAACAATAGAAAATCAGCCCTTACTGCTCACAGAACAACCTCAAACCATAGCATTAACATAGGAAGGATTACACCATTGATATATATATAAATGATTAACAAAAAAGAAGATTAGTAGAGTCTTCCTGTATAAGAAACACAAAAAATATTTAATAAACAGAAAGGCAAAATAAAAATATATCATCTCCAAAATTCAAAGTTAGTAGCCTATTATAATTACTATGTTTTTTATCTTGTTTTAATATGTGTAATTATCAATAAAAAATTCAAAATAAATCTCATTTTTAGATAAATATAAAGTAAAAATATAATATATATATATATATATATATATATATATATATATATATATATATATATATATATATATATATATATATATATATATATATATATATATATATATATATATATATATATATATATATATATATATATATATATATATATATATATATATATATATATATATATATATATATATTAGTAAATATATGTATATATATATTTTTGTTTGTGTGTACATATATATATATATATATATATATATATATATATATATATATATATATATATATATATATATATATATATATATATATATATATATATATATATATATATATATATATATATATATATATATATTTGTGAGGGTTGGGGATTTTTTGGATTTTTTTGAGAAAAAAATCAATTTTTGATTTTTTGGATTTTTTTGGATTTTTTGAGAATCGTGACGTCACACGAAATATAATTTGTAAACAAAATTTTTTTAAGTTCGATTAAGTATTATTTTTAACCCTAGGCCCTATATCTGAGTTCAAAATCTTAAAATAGGGCTTATAGTCTATGATACAATGAAACAGCACACTAAAGAGTGTTATTTGTAATAATGATAATATATTACATCAGAAATAAAAGAAACATGTTTGAAACATGATCTTTGTTGACATT
>JABUQX010115901.1:0-5000 GCA_015478945.1 Trachelipus rathkii | reverse complement strand
ACTTTTGAAAATGTGAGTTTTTTTAACTGTTATAAAAAAAAATTGTAGATCGATTTTAATTATTTTTCAGTGGATCCACTGAGTATGTTAGCTTTAAACTGGCAATGTAAATTTTTGTTCCAAACAGTATTAGTGGCAAAAACGTGTTTCAACTTGGTCCGATTCACCCCGCGTAGTAATTGCAACGTAATGAGGGTGGCTCGACCACCATTGTTGCATTTAAGTAAGATTATTGACATTTTACATATATAACAATTAAATGTAATAAAAGTTACTTATATTAAGTGAAAATTTTTTTAAAAAATGAAATTTACTAAACGAGTTCAAAAAAGTGCCAAAATTTTGCACAGAGGTGTGAATTGGACCAATCTTATTTTTATTCTTATTTTATGTGTCATTATTGACCGTTTTATTTCTTATTACGAATTTAAATATGATAAAGTAATTATTATATTAAGTAAAAATTAAAACATAAAATTGAATTTATACGTAAAAGACTAATTTAAACAGATGGTCCGTCACCCCTTCATCGGTGGTCCGTCTACCCTCACGGTCAGGGGCTGACTGGGCGTTATCAAACTTAATAAAACTTTTATGATAGGAATTACATTATTATTTTTTTGCAGGCGTATGCCCGACTATTATAGGGGCCGTATTTACAAAAAAAAAAAAAATTTCTAAAAGTGTATTAGGGGGAGAGCCTGGACACTGGTTATACCTAAAGTGGTCCACGTCACCCCATAATATATATCAATTTCTTTTTACTTTTTTTCATTATATTTTGAAATTTTTTTTTTCAAAATGATTCGTATATTTTCCAAAATGATTAGTATCGTTTTCGTAATGCGACACACACATTCTAGACTTTTTCCATATATATATATATATATATATATATATATATATATATATATATATATATATATATATATATATATATATATATATATATATATATATATATATATATATATATATATCGTAAGATGGGTAATTCGGTCCATGTGGGGCAATTCGGTCCACGTGGGGCAATTCAGTCCAGTGGCTCAAAATAGCCTATACGATGTAAAATATATCTTTAAAGATGCAAAATAATGTATTTTTATGTCTTAGGTATTAATTTTTTATGAAACCTTTAATTTAAGTCCATTAATTTTGTGATTTTTTTTTTTCTGAGCACTATAAAATCGGGTAAATTTTAGGCTTATTGCTAAGAATCATACAGGTCAAAATAATTGTACTACATTATTGGTACCAAGATATAGTACTTAAAAATAGTTTATAACCTTAATGCAATCGTTGGAGTCATTCAGGCAAGAGATAAATATGTTTTATTATAAAAATTGTAACATGGGGCAATTCAGTCCAGGTTTATTTGCGTGGGGCAATTCAGTCCACATTGAAATCTTCATTAAATTAAATTTTTTAATACTCTTTTACAAAAAGATGTCCGAAATATAATGTTTAAAATAATTTTTACACTTTTACAGCAAGATAGGTAGGTAAAGTTTTTCAACTTAGGCCTAATTAACCTATACAAATTTTTTCAGCAAGATGGTTCACACTTACGCAAAAGTAACACGGCAGGATACAAAGGGATACTCTGATGATGATGTTGCCAGACCCTTAACCAGTTTTCGTTCTTGCATTGGTTCTTACGAAACGTAATATGCCTAAAACGCTCGAGTTTGCATTCGTTTTTGTCAAAGCGTTTGCGTTCGTTTTTGTCAAACATCGCAAAATCGTAAAAAAACGCTCACCAAACGTAAAGAATTTCCTTAATTCTGTATAATACAGAATAAAAAGGAATGAATTGCAACCTTACAGAATTAATATCTGCTTTTGTCTCCAGCGCAAAATCGTAAAAATCGCCACCAAACGTAGAATTTTTTAATTTGTGTAATATAAATACAAAAAGAATTAAGGAAATTCCTTACTTTTGGTGAGCATTTTTACGATTTTGCGCTGCTTGACAAAAACGAACGCAAACTCTGAACATTTTATTAGTTTTCAAACCCAATTTCTTAAAAAAAATAATAATGTAATACCATTATATTTAAAAAAAAAACTAAAACGCTGAGTTTAAGGGCTCATTTTTGTTAAACATGTTATGCTCATTTTTAAATGAACAGATCAAGACGACATGCTCACCAAACGAAAGAATTTCCTTAATTCTGTATATAGAATAGAATAAAAATGAATAGCAACCTTACAGAATTAAGGGAATTTCTTACGTTAGGCGAGCCTTTTTTTAAAGATTTTGCAGTTTGACAAAAACGAACGCAAACTCGAACATTTTATTACGTTTTCGAACCCAATTTCTTAAAATAATATTGTAATACCATTATGTTTAAAAATGAAAACTGACTTATCATAATTTATTAAATAAAACACTTTAATTGAGGATTCTTAGGGATGTGAAAATTGAAGTGGACTGAATTGCCCCGCCCCCCAAAATCGTGGGGCAATTCGGTCCACGTTACTTATCGGCTTCTAACATTAATCCTATATTATATATACAAATACAACATACTAATTTTACTCCTAAATAAAATTAAAATTAAAAAAATTTTTGGAAAAAAATATGAGTTCCATAAAACCTTAGCATTTGAGTATCCAAGAGTCCTGCACTCTGGTAAGATGGGTATATATATATATATATATATATATATATATATATATATATATATATATATATATATATATATATATATATATATATATATATATATATATATATATATATATATATATATATATATATATATATATATATATATATGTATATATATATACCGTCAAGCGGGTAATTCAGAAAAAAAAGTGCAATTTTTGTGTTTAATTAAGTGTAACTTAAAAACTATAACACTTACATTTATAGTTATAAAATATGGTAATGAAGTATGGGTATTTGCCAATCATTTAATGTAAGTAAATCAAAAAAATATTAATAATAACTATTTTTAAAAAAAAAAAATTTAAAAAAAAAAGGTGGTAACAAAATTTTTGCTGGGGCAATCTAGAAACCTAAAAATATATAGCTGGGCGGGGTGGACTGGCCCGCCTTAGGAGGGGTGATTCCTGTCCACTTGTACAAAAATATATATATATATATTTTTTCGCTCATTTAATAGCCACGCAGTAGTACTACAAGTTTTATTTAGATTATCTTTAATTCTAGAAAGTTTTTATATTTTTAAAAAATGTTATAAATTAGGGTACAAAATGCCCTTCAATAGATAGAATTTCACTTTTGAAAATGTAAGTTTTTTTAACTTCTATAAAAATGAAAATTGTGAATGGATTTGTAATCTATTTTTCAGTGGATACACCTGAGTATGTTATTTAAACTTATAAAGTAAATTCTTTGATCCAAACAGTAATAGTGGCAAAATCACGGGCCTAACTTGGTCCGATTCACCCCGCTCGTAAAAAATTAATGGAGGTGACTCGGACCACCATTGTTTTTCTTATATATTTTACGTATTATTATTGATATTTTTACGTATATCTAATTTAAATATAATAGTTACTTATATTAAGTAAAAATTAAAAATAAAAATGAAATTTATATAAAAAATATCTAATTCAAAAAAGTGTCGTAAATTTTTGATGCGGAGAGGGGTGAATCGACCACCTTATTTTTATTCTTATTTTAAGTGTATCATTATTAACATTTTTATTACTTACTACGAATTTTAATATGATAAATAATTATTATATTAAGTAAAAATTAAAATATAAAATTGAATTTATATGTAAAAGAGGAATTTAAACAGATGGTCCGATTCACCCCTCCAAGGTCGGGGTGACTGAGCGTTATTCAAACTTTAATAAAACTATTATTAGAATTACATTATTATTTTTTGTGCTTATGACTGACCTATTATAGGGCCTTGATTTTCAAAAAAAAAAAAAAAATTCCAAAAGTGCATTAGAGTCGGGAGACGAAGTTATACCTAAAGTGGTCCAAGTCACCCCGCCTGATGCTAAATTTTACCCATTTTTGGTTGACACTAGCTGAAATGAGCTTCCCTAACGTGTTAGTAGTTAGTAAGAATGATAAATTAGCAGCGTTGCCAGATTCAGCTGATTTTTAGTTAAATTTGGCACCTTTGGCACCTTTTTAGCTACTTTTTGTTGTTGTTGTTGGGTATGTTTATATTGGTTCTGCCTACCAAGTAGACTCTCGTAGTTACAGACAATGGTCACCCCGTTCAAGGGTGAGGGGGTTGAGCCCCCCAAAACCTGGAAATGCTCGTAGAGGGATGAAATTTGATGAGTGCATAAAAGAGAATGAATGAAATAGAGTCCTGATGTTAAGTGATGGAGCACATGTACCAGAGCCGGAGCCGGACTGGAATTCTGGCTCCAGCTGTATATTAGGTCAAATGAGATGTCTTTATATGTTTTTAATGACGTAGGTCTCTAATTTGAGGGTTCCAAGACCCTCAAATGAGCCTGGAGCTCCTGCTGAAAGCACACAGAGTGCATGGCAGAGAAGACAAAGGAAGATTGAATTGAATAAAATTCTGAAATTGCCCCGGGTTTATAAATGTTAAATAACTTCTTAATGGAAGATGCTATCAATATGTGGTTTATATGTATACATACCTTAAAGCCTGATTTGAAAAAGACAGAGTGGTGAAATTTTTGAGTTATTTTTCAATTTTGGTACACAGACCTTATAACATAAAAATTAAAATTTTACAAAAACTGATTTGAAAGGAAAATAAAACATATCTTGCTTATTTATATTTTTTTTTTTATATTTTTTTTGCAGGTCACTGCACCTGTTAGTCTGCTACGAACTTTTAATAAAAGTTTTTGTAAAACACTACTTAAACACAAAAATTGCACTTTTTTTTCTGAAGTTACCCCGCTTGACGGTATATATATATATAGCTATATATATATATATATATTGAAGTGGTAGACTGGTCTGAAAAAGGAAGATTATTAGGTAAGAAAGTGAAAAACCAACTCACCAAAATCTGCTC
>JABUQX010115900.1:20000-35000 GCA_015478945.1 Trachelipus rathkii | reverse complement strand
TGTAATTCTAATTAACACCTCTTAAAGTTATATTTTTACGAGGATGGAAAATCATGATAAGCTTTAGAATGCATTAAATAATGAAGTTGGTTTATTCAGACCCCATCATAAATTTTCACAATTTTAAAATGCTTCTTACTTGTTTCATACTCTTACAGTATACCATGGCAGAAAATTTATATACGTTTGGAATTTAATAAAAAAAAAAAAAAGTTTTTAAGAGTTGTTTCATGACATCTATCACTAACAAACTTTTTCCTTTTAGTATCTGTGTTTAAATAAGAAAATTATTGTGCGAGGATATTTCAGTAATATATAAAACTTGTTCAGTCAAATTCATAAAGATGGGTTGGCTGACGGGCCAGAAGCAGTGTGTGGCTGCGTTCATTTGCTCAATTTGGTTTGAGTGAAACAATTTCAGCATATTGGTGTGATGCAGTACAGTAACATGTGAGCATAGTAAAAAAAAAATCGAGTCGTGCTCCCGCAGCCCTACAATCCATTCTCTTTTTACATGAAATTACCGAAATATCCTTTTTATGAATTTCAATTCTTTTTTTTTTTTCAGGTTTAGATATTGAAACTCAAGTAATAATGTATTTAATATTGAGTACAAAATTCAACCTAAAAACGGAATGAAATTTATAAGATATATGACACTTTGGTAATTTGCACCATAAAAAGGAAATGCTGTTTATTGCTTGAAATTATATAATGTAGCTATTAAATTGTGATTTATGCTGAAAATTATGCGAATTTTCGAGTATATTGGTATTTAAGGTAGTCCAATATCTGTAATCTATAATTTCATAAACATATTTCAAATTATTTTAGGTTTGTGATTATGCCTAAGAGACTGCAAATTTGTTTTGCAAGAAAAATTGATTGTTACTGAATCCGGAATGATTGCAAGTTGAGTATTTAATTACAACACATTGTAAGGATTTTCATCCATTTGAAGCTCATTCTGATTATGTAAGCTTCATGGCTGTACTTCCTACACAACCATTTATATTAACATCAAGTGGTAAGCCTAGCCTTTTATTAGTCTCGAGTAGTTTTTTTGTTTTTTTCAACATATTCTTTGTTTAGGTTATATTAGTAAAATATAAAGTGAGTTTCTTGTAATAAAAGTATAACTTTACATTTATTTAAATTACAAAGTTGATGTTTATTTTTTCTGAAACGTAATAAATAGTCTTTAGTTATGTACCATAGATCAATCACATTTGGTATCACTTGTATAGAATCACTTGAATTTTATTAAATAAGAATACTTTAATCTATTTCTTCAGGTACTTCTATTTTTTAATAAGGAATATAAATGAAAACTAATGTTATTTTTACTTTATATGCGTTTTTAGATTGATTCGATGCACCATACCCCATAGCTATGTGACTGTTACAAGAAAAGTGGCATTAATCTCGGTTTTTGAAGGCATTCCATTACGTCATGCAAATTGGTGTAATAAAGCCGAAAGATAACAACACGTTTGCATCAGCTGCGCTTGATCGAACAGTGAAGTAAGAAAATTTATTTATAATTGATAATGTATATTAGGTTTGCAGTAGCTACTTTGTTCCACTTATAAAGAAGAATTATAGAAACAAGATTATTAGCCTTTAATAAAATTATAAAAAAATAACTGAACGAGAAAATCCATTTGTGAAAAAATTGATGTTCTTTAAGCTCCAAGATAAATTTTTTAGATTGTTACACATATATTCAGATTTCGTTTTGGGTAATACATGTGAGTATGCCAGATTTGATTGCACTAATAATAATTTCACTTTGTTTTCCTCGTATTTAAAATACGTATGATAATCTAATAAGTTTCAACAAACAAATTAGCCGTTCACCTAGAACCTATCTCATTCTTCCTTTGCCTGCAGAATAGATGTACAAACAATTTTATAAACAAAAACACGGACTGAGTAGCGAATAACACCTAAAATTAAAATTAAGGCGTTTTCATTTTAGTGTGTTGCGATTTTAGTGTTTTTCAGCAATGTCTCACAGGAATTTGCCTTTTTCTTCAATTATATATTTCTAGGATAGATAATCATATACTCCAAGGGCTGAATGGCCATATATCTAACTTTATTAATTCTTCCTCTTGAGTATATTAAATTGCTTACGAACGAGTAAAGTGAAAAAAGGTTCTCACTTGCTGAAGTACCATAATAATTAGACATTTAATGAAATGTTACTTCTTGAGATGCTAAAAGTGTATGTACAAACCTTTCCTGAAATATGGGCATAAACAGTTTTTAAAAATTATGTAACTAGAGCAGCAGGCAAATAGTAACGTTAGTATTTATTTTTATAAACTATGCACTTTCAAATAAAACTTTAAATTTTCAATTCAAAATAATACATATTTTAATATTTACCTTATTTTTGAAGTATGATCTGTTTTCATTTTCTTTTCCATATTCTAAGAAATAAAACAAAATTAAAGTAAAGTACTCTTTAAAGTCTTTGTGGAAATCCTATGTAAACTGAGAATCTGTCAATAATGCTTGCAAGATAATATTAACATTTCTAAGTTGTAATTTGTATATTTTTTTGTCGACCATTTTTAACAACCTCTTCAACACATGCATATATAATACTGGGTACAAAAAAAAATGTGACTCACAAGTGAAGGCTCGGCAGCAGGTAGTTTGAAGCACGCATCCCATCCCTTGTCCAGAGCGCGCTGACATTGTGAAACCATGTTTCATTAACCCAAGCTTGAATCGTGAAGCCGGATGGGTGTAACAAACTCTTTTCCGCGCTGTCAACTCAAATGTCCGTTTTTATGGATGTTCGCTGAGCCGCCAAGCGTATCTAACTGTTCTCTTCGCGCCGGCCGCTCCTTTTTCACTGAGCTGCGAGACTCTGTCCTTCGGACTGTACCACTATAGCATATAAAGCAGTGGGTACTTTGTTATCCCGGGGATGCTGACGAAGTAGAAAAGTCACCATTCTGTAAGGTCATGTAACGAGCAGGATGTATCCATTGGTTCTGTCTGATGATTGATTTATGATCAGCACCGTACTGACTGCTCATATTCTCTCTTTCGTAGGAGTTGTGAGAGCTTGAAGCCCTCAAGAACCGCCGAACTCTAATGTAAGCTGTGTCCCTTGACGACTCTCCGCATTTTGTGCTCATGAGAGCACACTCTTCAAGAGGCGCTTTGCATACGTGTCTATGAACGCAGCGCCAAATCTCTCTGGATTCATACTTGAAAGGAGCGCGAGTTGAGTCACCGATAGACCCGGTTGACATCTCGCTCGGCAGTCACTACCAGGTCTCCTCCTCAGCAGGAGCAAGTTAGACCTCACCTTAGGTTAGTCCCTGAATGCTATCTAGCGAATAAGAACAGCTTGGATATCTCTGCGCGTCCTCACCAGTAGATCTTTTCTTTTGATCTTGGAGGCCCAATCAGCTCGCGGATAGTCTTCGAACAAGCTTGAGGTATTCCCTGAACCAGATCATTCAAGCTCCACATTGTGAAAAGGGCTGCGGACCATACTTGTGTTCCATATACTCCACTGTAGTCTCCCACTCATATGCCAGTGGTGTGCCTCGTCGTTCGCTGTCCAGAACTCTTCTGCTTACGCTGCGTACAGAAGCTATCTTCGCAGACTGAGCAATATCTGGAAAGGCGGCAGATGGAAGGTCGTGCGTACTGGAAGGCTGCTTCCGATTCTTCCGGGTTTTGATGCAGTTAGTATCGAGGCGCAGACAGTAACAATCGATCAAGGTCAGACGGCTCCTCACAACTCCATCGGAATCCAAATCAAACGGCCTCCACTCACAGCCGGAGGATTTGCCACGCCTGACCGTCTTGCACACGTGTCGCGTGACCAGGACTTATTCTTGTACCCAGCGTTGACGTGAAAAGAAGGACCTGTATGTCGCGCTGTGTGCACAGACGTGTGATGTACGCCTTCCTGTGCAGCTGCTAGATTGTATTCTCGCGTGCAGACTGCTACGCAGTGAAAACGTTGCGTGTACTCGCAATCGTGAGCGAGCTCTCGTCATCTGAACGCGATATAACTCAAATTGACGTCTGAAGAGAAAGAAAATTGAAGTGTCAAACTTCGAGCCTGATATTTGGAACAGCTCCTCTGTAGAGAAGAGACACAAGAAGAATATATAATGAGATAATTTCGCTAGTATCTTCCAGAAAGATAATGGATGAACTCAAACCTCAGCATATTAAGATGGTTAACTCCGCACGCATCACATCCCCACAGCAAGAGAGTCGGATGCGAATTTTGGTGTTCTGCAGGTCCAAAAAAGTCGCTACACTCTATTGCGTACATAGATCAATCGACGTCCCGGAGACATCTTTTGGAAGAAGTACAAGCCATAGGTGCCTACCTGACTCGAGCAAGTATACTATGATAACTGTGTAGTTACATGTGAGTAATATACGTTTCAGTACGGCCATATGGCCTATGTTCATTCCTACAAACAAGCTACTGACCTCGAGTTAGAGCATAAACCGCAGGTGACGATTATTGACTTTCTCAGGCATAACACTAATACCTCAAAACGTCAGTCATACCTCACACTACTCGACTCGCGCTCACCCGACGTTGACTACTGCAGCCACGCACTCCTTTGACCACGCATCTCGCTTTGTCTGCTTTACTCAGTGAATCATAAATATTTTCTGTTTATAATGCATTATATATTATTTTTATAAAGTTGGTTTGAATTGCCCATAGAATATGTTTAATCTTCGACTTTCTTCTTCAGCAGAGTAACTCCAACTGACCAAAAGCGTTATCCTCTATTCCATAGAGTATTACACTTACATCTAGAGGTGGATGATGGTTCATACCATCTTTGTGATAAGATAGTCAAAATCTATAGGTATTGATAGACGCATTCAACCACACATAAGACAATAGCCAATAGGTTATCTCCCATTAATATGTCATAAAATAACAGTTCAAAGTTGTTAGATATAGAATTCAGATATAGATTACTGTAGCGTTAAAATTAGCCTACCCATTATATGTAATAACAGTTCAAATTGTTAGATATAGAACAAATTCTATTTCAAAAACAATCTTTTGTTTGATCAGTTGTTTGGCGAAACCACGATTTTGTGTTGGCATTCAACTTCTTTTTGAATTTATTTTTTCCTTTCAATGGATGGCTTTGAAGGTTGGACATCGCTCTTCTAAACCATCACTCAATTTAATCACTATTTAAATCTCCCAATAATACATCTTTGTGGTATCAATGCGCAAAAAACCTCTTACCCTGCATTCCATATGTTGTTTTTCCGATCAATATAATAAAATCTTTGTTAATCCAAAAATACAGCTTTAGGGTTAACAATTTAAACCTTTTCTAGCTTTAATCTAAGGCTGCAAAGCCACGAGGCGTTTTAAGTAGAGCTGGCATTACCAGACATGAACATTTCTGCAGCGTGAAAACTACTAATTCAGCAAAAAAAAAAATGTTTTCTTACTTTTAAGAACGAAACTTTAAATTACATTCTATAAAATTTGTTCACCAAATTATTCAAAATATGATGAAACCAAACTGAGGAATAATTTGTAAAATGGTGGACTTGGTGTTGGAAAAAAATTCGCCCTCTTTGCAGCCCTATATTTATTTACATCTACTTCTGCTACCACAATTTTTATCCCATCCGGCTTTAACAATTACTTTATCAATACATCCCTGTTTTGGCTTTTTTGTTAAAGTACGAGTAGTACAGAAAAATAAATCCGAAAGTTTCTTCCAATTCAGATTTTATTATTATTCATTATTATTATTATTATTATTATTATTATTCATTATTATTATTGATTATTATTATTATTTGCATTTTCGAATTATTTTGTAACATGCTTCTATTTCCTGCTTCCTTAAATCCTTTAAAAATATTGCTATATTATTCCTTTTTTTTTTAGGTTGATAGTTATGCAATTTAGTAGTAGAGTAATTAGTTTGACAATAGGCGTAAATCTATAATGTATTACAGCATTTTTTTCTTGGTACTTTTAATTTAAATTGCTCGTAATAATCCAAAAGCCTCTAAACATTTTATTTTATCTAAGTTCTAATTCTGGAATAAGGCAAGGTTACTTTATTTCCCATTATTTCTTTATAAAATTATTCAAAACTTTACCAATATATGCTTGTAAGAATGATCATATCCCAAAACATCACATTGGGAAAAGTGCTCTTGATATATATATATGATATAGGTATATATATACTACTACTATATTATATTATATATTCACTATATTATATATATATATACTGAATATATATATATATATACTATTACCTATATAATATATATATAGTATATATATTACTATATAATAAGCCTTGGCTATCAGGTATATTCCAGAGATAACCTCAGCGCGAAGAATCTACTCAAATCGGGGCTGGCCGCCGCGTGCCCACCTATATATATATATATATATTATATATAGAATATATTATTATTTACCGATTAGTATCGGTATCCGTAGTATCGGCCATTTTTGATGATATCGGTATCGGTAAAAGGTGGCCGATACTTACTTACTTTTTGGGTGAAAAATTACGAGAAACTTTTAGATTCAATAATAAATCTAGGTTCGATATATAAAAGGTAGTACTAGGTTATGGTTTTTTTTTTTCCTCGATACCTTTTTAAACTAGATTTTTAGCGTTTCTCCACCTTGGTCTTTAGCGTAAAAATTTACCTATTTTATATTTGTCTCTATTGAGTTTATCAAAAGCTTTATAGCGAGGCAAAGTTCTATCACCTCTCTCTCTGTTGGTGTAGAGCTGATTGATTCTAATAAGTATAGTTTTCTTTTTTAGAGACGCACAATTGGCTGTTTGAATTGCGAGTTGTTTGATTAAACTGTGCGTAGAGTTGAAGGATTCCCTGCCTCGCATGGAAAGATCCTTTATCGTTTATATATTCAAGGGGTCTTAGCGCTACTCTCGAATGAAGAAGTATCATCTCTCAACTCTATATGCACACTTTTATTTTTTTGGGTGTTTTTTTGCTCAAGCTTATTTGTTTCTCGTCTGGCTCCCCTGTCTTATTCTCTTGGGCTCTCATGTAATATATTCTTTATTTTTTGTGATTGCTCATGTGTTAGTGCGGTGTTGATGACGTCTGCTCAAAATATCAATCGCTATAGCAGACGTCAGATCGACGCAGATGAGCACAGACGACAGGCTCAATGAGCCGGCACTATTACTATATGATTGCGTTTATTACAGAGCGAAAATTAACAATGGATGCATTGCAGCACACGATACTCAACGAAACATCCATGGAGCATCCCATGGAAATTACTACCTGCTTCTGGTATGGAATGCGATAAACACTGAAAGCATCTCTCGTCGGACTCGTATGCTCTCGAAGATCTCGCAGGAGGTTTAATGTGACATCAATCATAGAACCACACTCTATTACAATCTCTTCCATACGTCTCGACACTACTATAAAAAAGCTACCACTCTGTTGACATCATCATCACACGTAGTGATGCTTAGTTACATGTTTATACGGTTTGGTGTGATATACACAGCGCGGAGTGTATAGTTGCGCTAGCTCGTAGTCACATGCTCGCTTTCTAACTCGTAAGAAATAGTAAAACATATAACCTATAAATGTATATACTGCAAACCACGCTCGAAGGAATCTGGGAAATCTACACGTATACTCAGATATGAATCTGAAATGGTAAACTAGTAAAAAATCTTTTCATACTATATATGAGCATAACTAACAAATATCTCTCTTTATATTAAAGCTAATCTGCTACTGTATTCCTTCAATACACAACATATATATCAGACTGCTCCTGTCCGATAAGATCATAAGCGTTTGTTCTCTATGGTGCAACTATAGCCATATACGTTACTGTCATCTACACTTGAAAAGTCTTTTTGGCTTTCCTTTAGTGAATCTCATCCTATCCATAATTTCACCACAAGGTAAAATTAGAGGCGTCCCTCGTCCATCCTCGCAACAGATGATGGGGAGCATATACTCCAATTAGGTGACGAACTCGAAGAAACCCTTGTATCATGTGTCGAGATTTAGGTTAGATGAGAAGGAGGATGGATTACAATCTCTCGTCTACGCTAGATTTCTATATAACGAGAAGCTCGAAGGTGTTTTGAAGGACCGCCCTAGCCCAGAACCTCCACCATTGTGCACTCTTGAAGGTGATTTCTAACTCAACTCTCTCTATCTTTTGTTATATGTTGCAACTGAAGGCCAAGTTAAGAGTGAAGCCATGACACACTATTTATCACTATTTCTCACACGAGGATAGCACCCAAGAGACACGCATGTGTCTCTCGAAAAAGCGAAATAGCAATTGAAAGTCTCTAATAGTGTTGTTTTCACATCACGAATGGAGAGTCCTATATTCTTGTCAGTCACATATATATATAGCGAGAGCGTATTTTCGCTTCTCATAAATAACTCTACAAGAGTGTGCTCACAAAAGCTATAGATGATCGACCTAGAACCACTCTGAGAAACATCTCTTATTACCTAGATCAGCGAAGTCAACTTAGATAATCACGTTGTGTTAAAGATATGAATACTTCTGACGATCTTCCCACATATTCATCTGCATCCATAACGTGCATAGAACATACGAGAGGCGCTCTCTCAGAAATGTACTCACTCAGGTTTGAAGTATATGAAGTTGTGTTCACTCTTGCGGACGAATATGACTGTTGGTAGTATTAGCGAGTTAGGTGTGAGGTTGAGATGAGATCGCATTTGATATTGACAGAGGAGCAGGAGGACATATAGAGATGTTTAGTGAGAATAAAACCGAATCCCTGGTGGAGGCTTCAATTCACCCGCACTATAATCGTATAACAAGTGAAATAAAGTACAGAAGTTCGAGCCCCGTGATTCCTAACAAATTCTCACCTACTCATAAGACGCGTTCCATGATTTGCCGATAAAAAGGGGGTGAACTGTAAATTGTTAATGGGATGAGCAGTTCATTCCTTCTGCGACTAAATCTTTTTTCTCCTCAGAAATCCATTAGAGTTTCTATGTGCTTGTTTCTCCCTGCCGCCAGTTGCGAGGTTTTGCAAAGAATGACTTGAGACGATAACTAAAGTGCAAAGACGAAGTATAATCGGAAACCCCAAAGGAAGGGTGTGGCTTGAAAGCAATTCTGAAGCTGATTGCGTCTCTATCACTACTTGCCAGATTCTTCATTCAGAGCTTAGAAGAATGCGTTCGCAGGCGAGTAAGCGAATACCTCAGAAGTCCTCCTTCGAAATGCGTAGCTAAGAGACTGGATGTACTAAGCGCCTTCACCATAAGAGACACAACGAAGTATATCATCGCTGAGTTGTCCTAACCTCGCGTGTAGGATATACTCCATAAATTCTGCCTTAACTATGAGCGCAAATCTGTCTCTTGGTCCCTGCCTTGACCGAATTAAACGATCTACTAATCAACTTCTGTTAATCATCATCCGTTCTCTCCTCGTATGAGTGTCAGCTCTGTATCCTGTCTGTGTGGTTTATAATACTCCAATTGAAATAGCTGAGCCAAATCACTCTTTGGAGGCATACTATTTTAGTGGCTTCATAAAAGATATTCATCACCCACGCTGTGTACAGATAGATCTTGAGGACGTTGTAACCTCCTGCTGCTTCCTCTCCCTAGACTCTATTTCACGTGCGAATACGAAAGGAACAGTAATGTCGACAGCTATGCCTTTATAGGGCGCCTGTATGCATAGTCATAAGGATCTATGGAATCGCGGAGCAACTACTTTATTTTATATCGCTCCGAATCACATATAGAGAGCGTTTATACATGAGTTTAAGCGCCTCTCCCCAGAACACCTAGGTGGAGACGTTGCTACCAGGTTAGATGGGCGACACATCTGTAGAACTCTAGTGGTGATTGAAGTGATGGGTCGCTGGTTCGTGCTGACCGCACCCGCTTCGCTAGTCAACCGGTTATATTCTACGTCATAGCTCTCCTCCCTCATAAAAACCTATCTAAGGCGAGCATGTCTCAGGCCTCGAGGAGTAATTGCGCTCCTCGAATCCGGGAGCACGGGCCCCGCCATATAGGCCTATAACTATAACCGCGAAGAAAATTGTATGTAGCAGAGCTGACACCAAAAGCAAGAAGTAGACTCTTTAAGTAGTCCCCTTTCTAGACACCTCATGCTGCGCCAAGTCATTCAGAACACTGACTGCACAGTATTTCTTTCTTCTAACTATCTTTGAAACCGTCTCAACTCTCCACTTCTTAGATCATCTGGAATGCTCTTTCCCTTCTTTCTAATATTACCAGTACGGCTTTCGGTGCTAGATCGAGATCTACTGCGATATACTTTCCTATTTATAACAGATTTATGGTTTTCCGCCCTTAGGAACTCTGGGGAGATTGTGTGGTGGGCGCTTGACATATCCAAAGCATTTGACCGGGTTATGGCACGCGTCACTGTCTCTCCAAAGCTCCCTCCTCCAAACTTTTCTTCTATCTCTTTGCTTACTTATGTCTAGCTTTCTTTCAAATCGCTTCATGTGGGCTGTTGTTGATGGGGGCCGACTTCTTCTTTTTCTGTCAATAGTTGGTTGTTCGCTCAGGGTTTCTGTTTTATCTCCTAATTTATTCCTGCTTTTTCATCAATGCATCTTCTCACCTGCACATCTAACTCTATCCACTCATATGTCGATGACTTTGACCCTTCATTTGTACAATACTCATATAAATTACTTGATCCTCCTCTTTTACTTCCGCTAGTGAATGCATCTCGTCTTTAATTTTCCGTATTCCTCACTGTCTACGCTGATCTGTGATAGAATTTCAGGTCTGGTTCGTCACGTGCGAAGAATTGTGAATTTTAATTTGTTTGATATGATAATGAACCCGCTCAAACTTCTACAAATCTCTCCTCTTGCCTCACAGACATATTTCAAACTTTCTATTCGTTATGTTTTCTCGTTTCGTCTCGTCCTTCCTGTTGAACCATATCTAAAAACATCCTTGGTCTTAAGATAAACAAAAACAAAATCGTTTTGAAAACCGTCAAATCAGCAGTGGTTCTAGGGCGCGCCTCAAAGAAACTGCGGAGTTCTGTTTAGAGTACGAGACTTTTTTCCGATCTTTCTCCACGTTCTCAGTTACTCCCCTTATACAAGGGTCTCATCCGCCTGTGTATGGAGTAACTGCTCTCATATCTGTGGGGGCGTGGGCTCTGTCTTCATCCGGCTTTTGCTAGGGTCGGGAGTAAGGCCACTCATATAGTAACTGTCCTGTACTTTCTAGTTCACTGACCCTTGTATATTGCGGCGCGAGTCGGCTGCTTTTATCCCTTTTCTATCAGGTACTGTAGAGTCGTCCGTGGTACCTACCGCGAGTGCTCGAGGGAAACTATACACTGCTTACAGTTAGTCTGTACGCTCACGACCATTACGTGCCAATCGCGACGTCTCGTAGCACAAGGGGTTGCCTGGATCCTCATTCCTTCGAGATCCGGCTCCACATTGCAGTTTCTGATAGCTTTGATCGTTAGTAACTCCAGAGCTAGGTTCGCCAGCTGCTGTTTGCTTCCGTGTTTCTCTTCTTAGCGACACCTCCGCTCGCCTCAGTGTGTGGCAGATTCTCATTCGATCATAATGTGTGTCGCTACTCCTCTCAAATTTAATTTTCTTCACTTCACCGTCCTAAAGCATGCGTCTGTGGCTCGCATCTGCGTCAATTTTGTGCGTCTAGAATGAATTTTTGAGGCGTTCAACACCCACTCCTTGAACAATAGGGTTTCTGCCCGTGAGCGGCGGGTGACAACTGTTTAAAAAAAAAAAGAAAAACAAGGTTCTAATAGAGAGAGATTCCTTAAGCTAGGCTGAAACCCCCCACAAGAATGGCACCTCGACGGTAGACCACTTTCTTAGATGCATAAAATAGCCCATTAATACCGAGCGAGCCTTGCTCGCTTTGACAAAAAAAACAACAAAAAAAAAAAAGAGACAGAGAAGTGGAAGCCGCTTTATCTGCACATCTAGGCGAACATGCACCTGATAGTGGACAGATTGTTGTGGCTGCTTTCCAGCAATAGTAAGACCTACATGAAAGATTTGAGGATTGGATATGTTAGACTTTGATAAGGAACCTCTTCCAGGGAACCTCATCGTGAAAACTGAAGAGGACAGTCATCAAGGAGCAAAGATAATTCAAATTTTGCAGTCTGTGAAGAGGAGATGAGGCTCTACGAAAACCGAGATGGCTGCCTACAGAAGCGAGCAATCCTTTCATGCCACGGGGCTATGAAACAAATGCGGCCAAGTTTTTCATTATTATCAAGTTCTTGCAGGCAAATAATTATCAGCACCTCTTTCATCAGTCGAGAGAGAGAGAGCTATTTATAGTGTAGGTTAGGTAGAATGTAAAACACCCAAAAAGGAACAGTCTTTCGCCAGATACTAGTGAAAGCCTTAATGTTTTTGCATCACAATTTGTGAATTTTTGAATTTGGGTATTGAAATGAAATCTATCTTAAAGGAGTATTTTTTTATGTCATGTTTGAGCATATTAGCGTTTTTTTATTTTAACTTTTCGGCTGATAATTGAGGTTCTCTTCTTTTTCATTATTTTTATTCGTTATTGTAGCTAGTTAAAGAATCTCTTGTAATTTGTAATCATGTTTAAAACATAAAAGCTAGTAGCGTAAACTTGGTTAATACTTACTTGAAAATGGAATGGAGTCTTTTTAAATAAAACACAAACATAAAAAAAGTATTAATATGTTATATGCAATTATTATTTCTTAAAAGTACTATTTTAATTTATAAAATAATATTACTGTGGGCACAACCCAAATATGGAAATATACATTACTTAAGTATTGTTTGCCACAGGAAATGCAAATACTTGAAGTTGACCTAGGCAGTGCACAAATGTTCTATTCTTTATTATTGTGTATTTATTATATTAATTAAGTATATGTATTTCGGTATCGCTATCGGCACCTAAAAAAATAGGGTATCGGCCTCTTTTTCTGGTATCGTAACATCCCTACATATATATATATATATATATATATATATATTAATATATATATATATACTATAATATATCATATATATATATATATAATATACTAGTATATATATATTAGTATATATATATATAATATATACTATATATATATATAATAATATATATATATTTATATATTATATATATATGAATATATATATATTATATATATATATAAACTGTTAAGCAGAGGAAACCAAAAATAAAACAGAGCCTTTGTTAAAAAAAAATAGTCACAATTTTTAAAAATTAATTGATCAGTAATACTAGAATTAAAAAATAATCCATTGTGCTTTATTAATTTCATTGTCATTTAATTTTTTTTAAAAGTTTTTAAATAAATTTTCCCAAAAAATGAGGTGGTTTAATTATTTTCTAAGAAAAAAAAGCAATTTTAATAGGCACTAAAGTTTCATTATTTGGTAATTTGGTTGCATGTATAGGATTTTTCTTTGTTCCCGCTCTTACTTTACTAAATGCTGCACTATTCCCATTTATTAGCAGCAGACCGCAAGTTGTGAACAAATATCTCTCCGTTTTATTTGGGGGTTACTAAAATAAGTTTCCTTCCTAAGTGACAGTTTACTTATCCTCTAATTAATATGGAAAAATTAACATTACCAAAAGCTAGGAAAAAATATTGACAACTAGGTTTTTGTATTATGGTCTTACAGGTTGGGCAGCATGGGTCTCCTCAACAAAATTTCACATGGATAAGGACATCAAAGAGCGTTTAATTTGCATTGACTATTACCATTGGGAGGAGGACAACCTTACCTCATTTTGGTGCTGATTGATAGTTGGTAAAAACAATTTGGGATACTAGCATTACCAAAACAAAACTTGTGTACAAACTCTTCGAAGGCCATTCACAAAACATATCTTATTTAAGTTTTAAATTTCAATTTTTAGAAAAGCTCAATATATTAAGCACATTAACTTCATTGTACAACACTACGCCTAATAATAATCAATAAATATAAAATAATAATAATAATAATTAATGAATATAATAATTAATAATAAATAATAATATATAATAAATAAATTATTAATTATGTACTTTGTGGTTTATTAAAATCCTCTCTAAAAAACAAAAAGACCCACATGCACTTATGAAATACGATAAACCACGAATACAACAGAGCAATTCAGATATAGGCTCTGTAACACCAAAAGATTGCTGTAACGACTGGTTTCTATCAATCTTATTCCTTTTTTTTTTAAATACCTAAATATATTGTTTTATAAACTAATTTTGAAATGCTTTAATTTCTCAGAAAAGAAAAAATACTTTCTATAATATAGAAGAACGTTGGAATATAACATTTGCATATAATTATGATACTGTGGATGTCCCTTTATATTCATTACCAATTTAGTAAGCATAAAAATCTTTTTTTATGTTGAAATATATACAGTTCAACATATTAAATTAAACAATTTTTACCTGAAACACCATCGAACTATTTTAAGACAGTTTGCTTTCATCCTGAGCTTCCAGTCATTTTAACTGGTTCTGAAGATTGTACTGTAAGAATCTGGCACGCAAATACATATCGTTTGGAAAATACTCTCAATTATGGTCTAGATAGAGTGTGGTGCATCTGTGCATTGAAAGGATCTAATAGTATTTGTTTCGGCTATGATGAAGGAAGTGTTATGGCCAAGGTGATTATAATGAGTATTTTAAATTATATTTCAATGGTTATTCTGCATATTCATAACTTATTATGGTTGTTCCCCTGTACAGCTTGGACGAGAAGAACCTGCTATGTCAATGGATGTCAGCGGAAAAATTATTTGGGCAAAACATTCGGAAATCCAACAAGCAAATTTGAAAGCCATGGGTGATGCAGAATCACAAGATGGAGAAAGACTACCTTTGGCTGTTAAGGATTTAGGAGCTTGTGATATTTATCCTCAAAC